>JABAJX010000150.1:0-19183 GCA_018221735.1 Termitomyces sp. K1Aa
AACATCCCGATAACCCCAACATAAGGCAGGTGCTATGGGAGTTCTTTGAAGTATTGAATTGCATATTGCAACACGTGAAATATTCCGGTGGTATGTTTTCCGGTCATAAACTTGTCTTATGCACAGAGCAGATAACGATCCTGGGTCACGTTTGCACTCTGGCGGGACGCATTCCCAACAAGAGTCACTTAGCCTTACTCAAACGCTGGGGAGTTTGTTACTCCATTTCAGAGGTGTGTGCTTTCTTGGGTACAGTTAGTGTCCTTTGCATATTTGTCCAAAACTTTGCACACCATGGCCATCACCTCATACAGCTCACTCAAAAAGACGTTCTGTTTGTTTTGGTCCCCACCAGATCGAAGCACAAAAAGATTTAGTAACGGCCCTTCAGGAAGCAAACCCCCTCGTGCCTATAGAGTACAAGTCACCCAATCCTGTTATCCTTGCTGTTGATACCTCTTATATAGCTGTCAGATTCTTCCTATGTCAGTGTCCCGCTACAAACCACAAACAGAGACGCTACAATTGGTTTGGATCCATAACAATTCAGCAAATGACCAAAGTACTCATTCCACCAACGGTTGCCAGTCCTGCTCCGCTTTTCAGCAAGATTTACATAGATACCATGGTCATGCCGTCTTTGCAACACTACAAGTACATAATCCAGGGCAGATGTTCTCTTGTCCATTGGCCGGAATTCCGCATGCTCGCTAAAAAAAACTCAGAAGCAATTGGAAACTGGCTATACAAGGATATCATATCCGCTGGGGCACAATCTGCAAGATTGTCACACATAACGGGCCTCCGATTCTAAAAGCTCTAGACTATCTTGCAAAGAAGTACAATATAAGACACATACACATCTCTCGATACAATAAGCACGCAAACAGCTTGGTGGAGCAACCTCATTTTGACGTGCAACAAGCGCTATTCAAAGCCACAGACAGTATTGAAAACCGCTGGAGTTACATTACATACTCTGTTTTCTGGGCTGAACGTGTTACTGTCTGTCCTCAATTAGGTTGTTCCCCTTACTACGCAGCTCAACATGCTGTGCACCTGCTCCCGGAATCGGTGAAGACTTGCTAGTGATGACTCTGCGTTTACCAGTACTGGTAGACTGGCCAGTAACCACATTTTATCAGCACCGGAAAGGGAGGAGGGCACTATCAGAATGCGCTATGAAAAGATTCAATACTGCTAAGTACTTGTTAACAATAAACTCACCTGTTGTGCTTGCGGCTGATCTTCTTGCCCCGGAATCTCTATTGACGCTTCTTGCGGTTCTGCCAGTACTTCCTTGTCCACCGCTACCAGAGTCCTTTCCCTCCTCTGCACCTCCTCTTCAGGGGATTGGAATCAAACATGTTGTTGTTGTTACTGGGATCTTGTACCAGTGGGGCGGGTTAATGATGACTGAACCATTTTAAAGATGGAAGCATGATTGGGACTGCGGCAGCAAAAAACCGGAGGAGGGACTGGCGCTTTCTTAGGTGCCGCTACTGGGGTGTAAGTAAGAGTTGGTAAGAGAACATAAGCTTGATGCCTCATACTGCTTGGCAACACCTGAGATGAGGCCCCAGATCCCCAATGCTCCCTCTTCAACTGCTTAACCTCCTGTATCACCTCCTCCTCATCCTCCTCATCCTCCTTGTTGCTACTGTGCCCAATCTTCACCTCAAATCCCACCGCATAACCTGGATTGCCAGCCCCAGTAACTTCTGGCAAAAGCAACGCGAGCTCCTTCTCCAAAAAGCAGTACTTGGAATAGTCTATCTGTGGCAAGTTAGCAAAAGCGTATCAAAAATAGAAACTGCTTACTCTTGTCCCTTCTACTCCTGCCTCTTCTTCGTCCTCTTCCTCATCTGCTGGCAGTTCTGCTACCGCTTTCTCTTTCCCCTTCCCTTTTGTTGCTTTCTTCTTTGATGCGGGAGGTTCTGGTGCTTGCTGCTCTTGCGCCTTACGTTTGCTCTTCTTCTTCTCCGCTACTGGTGCAGTGGGAGCGACAGGATTGGGAACATAAACTGGGGTGCTTTGCACAATCAGTGGCAAAATGGCGGCAGCGGAACGTGTTGAGGGTCTTTGAGACCCAGGAGTGGAAGGAGCTGGTAGTGGAGTAGGAGGGGGAGCAGTATGGACGGAAGCAGGAGTCGTCAACATTCCAGTCGGAACGTGAGGAGCTTGACAGGACGGTCCCACAACTGCAGGAGCTTCAGTACTGGCCCTGAGAAGTTTGTGAAATTTTAGTTTCCACGTAGCGTGGATGGTGAGGATTGATTTTTCAATGGAAGTCTAAAAACCAGGTGAGTAGAAAGCAATACCGCGATTAACACAATAGCGCACAATCATCTTTCCAAAACCGCTAACCCATTCTTCCTTCTGATTGTCATCCCACAGGTTAAGACACGCATCCCGCACCTTCTGCTCATCTGCCCAATGGACCTCCAGAACATTAACGTCCTCCCACACTAACAACAACTCAGTAAAAACAGTAAAATCCTGCGAGCATTGACAGGATCCAATATTTGCAGGTGGAGTGATGACACCAAACTTTCCATGGATTTGAGGAAAGTTTCCACATTTGAGATTTGATAGGCGGTGGTATTGGGCAACATGAGGTCAAAGATAAAACTAACTGGGAAGAGAGTTAGTAAGATCCTGTTCTGAAAAGATAACTCACAACTTTCTGAATCAGGGTTTGAAAATTTTGGAGTTAGAAAGCGCTTGAGGACTTTGACACAGAGGAGTGGGGTCAAAGTTGGGGAAAAACGAAGTCCAAACTGGGGGCCTTATATATGTTTTGAAACCCTCATTTTCAAAACTATTTTGCAAAAATATTTCAGGAAACTCAATAAATCCTAGCAACACCAGATTACAATCATTCCGCCAGCGGAATGGTGACCGAGAACGGTCAAGATTTCAAGTTGGGGGGAGGATGATAGGGATCAAAAGCGGGAACACTTTTTTTGACCATTTTTGCGGAATAGGAGGCACATCACATGCCGGGATCACCTGAGAAGTCACCTGGTAGCGCATGATCAATCCCGGGGCCCAGGTTACCGAACCAGGTTCTTAGCAACATCAAAGGCTTTCTCAATAACTAAGCACTCATTTTGGGTACATTGGATTTGCTTGACGTCCCAGAATGGTTACATTGGATATACTTACCTATTGTAGAATAGTCTTTTTCCCACTGTTAGAAAGTATAAAAGCTGTAAAACTGTAGTATAGAAAATAACTTTTCTCTAGTACAAATCCAACTAGAGTTAAGAGCTCATTTCTATCCCACTTCCAAAAAAGTCGCTAAATCCTGCTGTTGCTTTCTGCATAGCAGTAGTGCTTTGTACATATACTTTTTGGAAATAGTTAGAAACCCTTTCCCTACTTTTTGACCCCCGTTATTGCTATTGTTACCGCTTGTGGATTGTCCTGCACCATTGTTATCATCATTGTTAGCCATTGTTATTGCTATCACTATCATTAACAGTTACCACATGCTTTCCTATTGTCCATTTGCATAGTTCATCCCTTTGTGCGGCATCATCAATCCGGTGTTGCGCTATCATTCCGCTACTGGTTTCCCATTTTACTGAGCGTAGATCCTAACTTTCCCTTGCGTTACACACTGTTTTCATCCTGGTTGCTTACATCCCGTCCGCTTACATCCCGCCTGCTTTCATCCCACCTGCTTTCATCCTGCCTGCTTTCTGTTGCGGCAGGTTTCTCACAGTGGAACAGAGTTAGACAAGAAGATATGATTCGGAGTAGCTTAGTCACTATGACTTAGGACATGCTGGTGTTTCCGTGGTTCAGAATGAATATGATTAAGAAGTAATATAAGATACGTACCTGGTGTTTCCCGTGGATCAGAAAGAAGAGAACACGGAAACACCAGGGGAGAAAATAACTACTTGGTCACGTGAGTGACCGGTCAATCTATATCATGTACCAGTTGTGGTACTCCATCACCATGAGTTCAACACTTTCATCTACTCCATCACCGTGAGTTCAACACTCCCACCTGACGGAGTGGCCACAACATCACAGAAGTTCTGCTCTAGAGAACTCCCCCACAACTCCCATCTTCCTTCGGAGATTGTCAACAACGGCGCGGGATAGTTTCTTAGTGAGCAGATCAGTGACCATCTCTTCAGAGGGTATGTATATAGTCTTTATTTTTCCATTGTAGACTGCTTGTTGTAGCCAGAACCAATGTTGATCAAGATGCTTGAGCCGGTCCATGTGCTCGGGCTGCTTTGAGACTGAAATGGCTGACTGGTTATCGAGATTGAGGACCAGTGGCAAGGATTGCAGCTCGCCAATGTCAGCCAAGAATTGCGGAGCCAGCACAGTTCACAGCTGGTTTCACTTGTGGCAACAAACTCAGCCTCTGTGGTGGATAGGGCAACAATTGACTGGAGTTTTGACATCCAACTGACGGCCCCGCCGGCAACCATGAGTATGGAACCTGTGGTAGAGCAACCATTATCTGGGTTCTTGCCATGGTCAGCATCAGCAAACCCGACAAAAGAGGACGGAGAGGAGGAGGCCGCGCTAGCTGAGTATTCAATCTTGTACTCAAGCACCCCTGACATATCTGAGGAGATGTTTAACTGCCTTCCAGTGCTTGGGGCTGGGGCAGGAGTTAAATCAGCAGAGGACACCGACAGCATGTGCAATGTCAGGGCGGGTGCACATGGCAAGGTAAAGGAGGGTGCCCGTTGCTTGGATGTAGTGGATTGACCACATCTCTTCATGTTCATCAGGCGTCTGTGGGGAATCTGCCTTAGAGAGGCTGATACTGGGGTTGAGAGGGGTTGCAACAGCTTTGGAGTCGAGCATGTTGAGCTGAGAGAGTACCTCTATGGCATACGCCTTCTGGTTCATCCAGAGCTTGCGGTTTGGTCAGTCACAAGTTACAACAACTCCAAGCAAACCGGAGGTAGGGCCAAGGTGACGCAACTTGAAGTATTTTTGTAGGTCATTGATAACGTTTAATATTGCAGCGCAAGATTTTGAGGCAAGGGTGATGTCATTGACGTGGACTAGGATAATAATGCGTACTCCATCTCTGAGGTATACGTAGACGCAGGGGTCAGAAGTTATCCGGACAAAGCCAAGTTTGATGAGGACTTCATGAAGTCGCTTGTTCCAGAGGCTCAAACCTTGTTTTAGACCATATATGCCCTTCTCAAGCTTGGCGCAGGGATCACCATCACCAGACTTACCCTCAACATTGGGCAGAACCTCCTCAGGAAATCCCTTGGGGAACTTCATGTATAGTTCCGCATTGACAACCCTGTGTAGAAAGGCGGAGGATATGTCAACTGACTCCAAATGCATATCCTCCATGGCCGCTAAAGCTAGGATGGTGCGCACTGCTGCCCATCGGGCTGTCGGAGCAAATGTTTTGTCAGAGTCAACTCCCAGCCGCTGGCTAAAACCCTGAGCAACAATGCATGCTTTGAAGCGTTCAACAGCTCCATCTGGGAGATGCTTCACCTTAAAAACCCACCAGGAACCAATTGCTTGTTGGCTGGCTGGTAAATACACAGCACGCCAAGTTCCGCTGCCTTTGAGGGCATTCATCTCCTCAACCATTGCCTGGTGCCACTGCATGGCATTGTCACTAGCCATTACTTCCCTATACAATTGTGGATTAGTATTGTGAGTGCCAACCTTGTATGCATGGGCTGTGTTTGCGCAGACTGCTCCAAAACCCCCAAAGTTGACCCCTTGCTCTACAAACGCATGGTCTGCAAGAAGTAAAGCTTTGTCTGAATGGGCATTCAGGACAAGGTTTACCTCCTGCTCCCCATGGTGGTCAACATTGCCAATGTTGACATCCCATAGGAGTTGCTCCGGTGGTTCTTCAGGGTAGGGTGAGGGTGGTGGTGGTGGTGGCAGTGGCTCGCGTGTCAGAGGTGATTCACATTTGTCCTGACGTTGCACGGCATTGTAATAGTCGGTGTTAGGTCCTCGTGTTGGAATTCGCATTTGTTGGCTGGGCTTGCGTGGTGGTGGGGGCGGTCTTGGTTGTCAGGTCACTGGCATGGGCGAGGCTGGATCTTCAACTCCCATCTCTTCCTGGTGGTCTTCACTTGCATCTTCATCCTTGCTTGTGATGGGGGTGAGAGGCCATCCATTGTCAAAGAGATCAGATTGGACGTCTTTTGCCGGTGGGGTGGGTATATGGGGTCCCCAGTGTTGTAGGGTTCATATTCAGGAAGGTCGTCAAAGACTTCTACTGGGGGTGCCAGTGGTATGTTGGAGAGGGATAGGCCAGGGAAACAAGACTCGTCAAACACAACGTCTCGTGAGACAATGACCTTCTTGGTCTTCAGAACATAGATTCTCCAGCCAACATGATTGTCAGGGTATCCAACAAAGATTCCAGGCATTGTGTGCCCTTGCAAACCTTTTTGCTTGTCCCGTGCTACTAGTACATATGCAGCGCATCCAAATACATGGAGGTGTCCAATGCAAGGCTTTTGTTGTTTGAAACTTCCAAAATGTGTGATATTGCAGGGAAGCGCAGACATCAGGCAATGATCTGCTTAGAGCATATGTCCAGAAGCTCTCTGAAAGGTTTGCTTCTGCAAGCATGGATGTGATGGACTCTGAGATTGTTCTGTTCAGGCGTTTGGCAACGCCGTTCTTGTGGCCATATTTGTAAACTCAACTTGTATCCCTTCAGATTTGCAGAAGTTTGTGAATGCTGTGGATGTATATTTGCCGCCCTTGTCAAAATGTGTGCATTTGATTTCCTTCCCAGTTTGCAGTTCTACCTTTGCTTTGAAGTGTTTGAATGCTTCAAATGTATTGCTCTTTTTGTACATGTTGTATGCCTCCATCCACCTTGAACTGTCATCCATAAATGTTACCCACCATTTGCGGTTCGACTGATGTCCACCAACTTGCATTGGCCCATGCACGTCGCTGAATATCCTCCCAAGAACCTCATCTGCTTTGTCAGCAAAATAACAGAATGCTGCACGGTGTTGCTTCCCTTGCAAACATGGTTCACAGATGTGTGGGAGCTGGGATTTGGTGGATATCACTGGTAAGATTTTTCTTGATCAACTGGTCTAGTCTGTCAGCGCCAAGGTGGCACATTCTCTGGTGGAGGAGAGATGTCAATCTTTAGGGAGGATGTCGGACCAGTATAGGACACTTTGGCGGCATGTGTGGGTGAGGAGACAAGTGTTTTGCCATTGAGGTAGGAGGTGAGGGTTTTATCAATTGTGGCAGTGAATAATAATTCATTGCCAATAATGAAGAACACTTTATGCCCGCAGAAAGTAACAGTGAAGCCTCAATGCATGGATAACGTGGTAATGGACAACAAGTTGTTTATCAGGTACAACCAGGACGTTGGTGAATATAACATTGTTAAGCTGTTCCCCATCACAATCTCTCCCTTCAGGTCTGAACTGCACCAACCCCTTCTCTACTGAGTAAGCGGTGGCACCATTGGCTACGCATATTGGTACCCTCCAGGGCTTGAAAGAGTCCGGTAGGAACCATTCACAATGTGGCGTCATAGAACTCGTGGCACCCGAGTCTATGTTCCACTGTACATCAGATGGGGTGGCGTTTGATAGGGAAGATCGACAAACTGCTGCATTTGCCTTGGCGGTGGGACCATCACATCCTTCCTTGACCTTTGGTGTGTTGCTGGCTTTGGCTGTATTAGCCTTGGCTGCAGAACTCCCACCTTTGCCTTGGCCTCCCCGTTTCTTCGACTTTTGTTGATGTGGGTGCGTGCAGATTGGAGGAGAGGGCAGTCGGTTACCTTGTGATCACCATCACATAAGTAGCACTTGATGTTGCGAGTGGCGGCGGCGGCAATAGCGGCGGCGGTGGAAGCAGTATCTTTCTTGGCGGCACGGCGTTTGGTTTCCTCGGTTCTGAACGCCTTGAGGACTGTATCCTTTGTCAATCCATTCAGGATTCAAACTGAGGAGATGAAGGACGAGTATTCTTCGCGGGGTAGTGCACAAAGCATTGCCATAGTAGATAGTTCATTGTCGAGCATTTCGAGGGTGTAGTCGGCCGGTCAAAGTGCCTTTATCCACTGCATCAAGCCCTCCACGCGTGTGCATAGTGCTGTGAGTGACTCTTCATCTTTGAGACGTACGTTGAAAAGGTCGCTCAACAAGTTGAAGCGGGCATTCGGGGCAGATTTTGAATGGATTTCCTTCAGTTTCTTCCACATTGCAGCTGGGTCGTCTTGAACAGAGTCTACATGTGTCTTGTTGCCCTCATCGAGCCATTGGTAGATCTCTCTGGCGCCTCTGTTGCTGCGGAGATTGTAGGACGCGATGGCAGCAGCGGATGAGGTGTCACCCAGGACAAGTTGGGGAGGGGACTCCTTTCCTGTAACAATCCGTGAGGCACCGACAGACATGAGATGGCCATACATGGCCTTTTCCCATTCAGCATATTTGATGATACTGAGTTTTGACATCGGTGATTGAGAAGCAGCTGTGACATCATCCATGATGGGCGTGTACTAGGTTTGACAAGCGCGAGAACTGAGTGAAGTGGGGGAGTTTGAATAGAACTGAGGGCAAGTAAAAGATGCTTCTACGTTCTAGAACGGAGCAAAGTTTATCTGATCTTCTGTGTAAGTCTGTGGGCCGGGGCCCATAATCTGTTGCGGCAGGTTTCTTGCAGTGGAACAGAGTTAGACAAGAAGATATGATTTGGAGTAGCTTAGTCACTACGACTTAGGACACACTGGTGTTTCTGTGGTTCAGAATGAATATGATTAAGTGAAGTAATATAAGATACGTACCTGGTGTTTCTGTGGATGAGAATGAAGAGAACATGGAAACACCAGGGGAGAAAATAACTACTTGGTCACGTGAACGACTGGTTGATATATATCATGTACCAGTTGTGGTACTCCATCACCATGAGTTCAACACTTTCATCCCAGTACTGGTACATTCCAGTGCACATTTATAACCATTGGAAGCGGATTTTTGGCATTTTGCTGAAATTCATTCCTTGCACACTTAACAAAGTAGTACCTCATAACACTAGCCTGTGGTGTAGTGGTTGAGTCTTTTCCATAGGACTTACCACATTCAGGCAGGTAGAGGTCTCATCACCACACACATGCACCACCTGCAGCAAGGCTGACCACAGGAAACACCAGCACAAGAACTAGCGCTCACCCTGGGCAAGCCCCACCCTCGCCAAACCCTTGTCTTGCCCGGGCCAGCCCCTGGGTAAGCTTACTTTGTCTACCGGCTACATGTACTTGGACCCCCTCAACCACTCTCTATTTATACCTCCTCCCCATCCCAACACCTATCCATGTGCAAACACACCTCTCCCCAATGCCTCTCACCTACCATACATTACATCCACTCTTAATGTAGATGCATGGGATGACTACCTTTGTGAGTAACCAGACCAAACTTTTGTATCTACTATACTCCAAATAATATGACATGGTGCTAACCTTGGCTTCACTGGAGATTGTTTATTACCAATCTCAAAACCGCGTTTGCCAACCCCTCTGTCACAAAGACACTTTCTGACAACATTGCCACTCAAATTGCCAATGGGCAAACTCTGGGTCCATTGGACTCACCTCCATTTGACAACTTCCGTGCCTCCCCAGTAGGGGCTGTCCATCAAAAACAATCCTCCAAGATCTGTCAGATCCACTATCTCTCTTGGCCATAGGGTGGCTCTGTCAACAACGGCATCTCCAATGCCAAGCCACCATTGTGTACAACATGGTTGACTGGGCCATTACTGACCTGACAACATCAGGGCCAGGCTCTCTGATGTTAAAACTGGACCCTCACACTATCCTCTGTTGGGGACCCTCTCTCCAATGCTGTCATGTTATCTTTCATGTTGACAACGAGGCCATATTCAATGCAATCCGCAACTTGTCAATAAGGTCCACCCCAACAATGAACCTCATACACCATATGATAGCCCTGGCCTGCTGCTTAGACTTTTCCTTCTCTTCTGAGTGGCTTCCTTCTGTCAAGAATTCTATTGCTGATGCAGCTTCCCACTTCTCTTTCTACCACATGTTCCGCAACAGAAACCCACCTTGAAGCACCTCTGACTTGGTGGTACAATCAAAATTGCCAACACCCCAAAGCCGTCGCATTCTACCTTTGGCACGGGCTTGCAGTCACCACTTGCAAAACCTACTCCACAGGCCAACACCAATTTATCTTACATGTGCAACTCAACAACCTCTACAACCCCGATGGCTCTATCTTCCCCGCATCCAAATTGTCAATCCTCTCCTGGGTTGCCCACCTTGAAGGACAAGTCCAGCCCAAGACCATCAAGGTGTAACTCTCTGCAGTTTGATCCCTCCACATTGACAGAGGACTGTCCTTCTCAGCCGTCAAATTCCTCCTTGTCCAGCACCTCATCAGAGGCATCAAATAATTTCACGGCAAACGGGAAAGGAAACCGGTCCAGCCCATCACCCTCCCCATCCCCACAGCCCTCCTATCTCAGCTCAAACTGGGAACCAGATCCGGTGACTCAACAATCTATGCAGCCTGCTGCCTTGCCTACTTGGGACTACTCCACAGCAGGGGATTCACAGTTGGTAAGGGAGGCAAGTACTCACCCTTGCTCAAAACTCCGTCGAGTTCTTACCAAGTCTGGAGCATGCCACTCACATCCACCTCACCTTACCTGCTTCTAAAACTGACCCATTCCACAAAGGTGTCTCCATCACCATTGCTGCTGCCCCAGATTGCCCCACATGCCCAGTCACAGCTTTTAAAAACCTCTTCTTCCAACTGCCACACAATGGGGAAGCACCCCTGTTTGAGGAACCAGGAGGTAAAGCACTCTCCTATGCTTACTTTGTTAAAGCCATCAGAGCTGCCCTTGCCCTTGCTGGACTAAGCCACAAGCACTTTGCAGGACATAGTTTCTGCTGTGGGGCGGCCTCAGCAGCAGCAGCAGCTGGCTACTCTGACTATGAAATACAACTCCTCAGCAGGTGGCACAGTGACTCCTATAAGCTTTACATCAAAAATAATCCCATTCAAATCCTACACCTCTCCTCCCTCTTTCACATGGCCTCCACCAACCTCATCCCTTTCAAACCTCTGGCTCTATGGGACTTCACCAGTATGGCTTGAGTTCGGCCTGTTCTCTCTATCAGCAGATGGACCAACTCAAGAACTTGTAGACTCAGGAATCCATCTTCTTCCTCCAACGCTTGCCCAAAAACCTGAGTCCTCTTGCCTCAAATCCCTCTTGCACGTTACCAATTATTGCCTTGAATTAATTTATTTGTATCTATTCTACAGCTGGAAATTGAGTGCTACTTGGACCAAAAGGCCTGTTGAGGAACTGCAGCCTTGACTCCAGAGGGAGCAAACCTGATCCCAAATGTGCCTGTGCATGGAGTGCAGGGGACACTGTTGCCTCATATTGAGGAGGCAATGAGTAATATCTTTGCACCCCAACAACCAGGGGAGCGAACAACCAGTACACGGCTCGAGCAGCTGCAGCCAAGTGTCAGCAATGCCTCACTGGGCAGGCCTCAGCCACTCAGACAGTGCTAGCTCCTCTACAGCAAGTGGAGGAGCATATAGAGCCTCATAGTGTCAAAGTTGAGGCTCCGGAGTCCAAAGCTAATATTTGTGTGCCAATGGCTGCTAACTTTGCAGATCAAGTTGCATATCAGAAGATGTGACTGCAAGACTACCAACAAGAGTGCCAACCAACATCTTCCAAGGTCAAAGTGGAAGATCTAGTGACCAATGAGGAAGAGTTTGAGTGTCAGTCAAAGTCAGTACAAGGGAGTACTGACATGAACAAATCGACACAAACGCTATTGGATCAACCCGTTCCTCCTCCAGTGTTTGATTGGGCATTTGACCCGAGAATGCCGGCGGAGTGGAACAAGCTTGTTGCATCAATGCATGCATGGAAGGCCTTGCAGTGGATCCAACAGACATAAGTGTATTGTCAAGCAACTGACAATGAGATCTCTCTTGTAGAAGAGATCTACCTTGAGGGAATGGGCCTCAAAGCAAAAAGGAAGAAAGCAATTGACCCAGTTTGACTGCTCGCTCCAGATGAAAGGAAGAAAGCAATTGACCCAGTTTGACTGCTCGCTCCAGATGAGAGTGAGTTGAGGCTACAGGCACTTAGGGATAAATATGACTCTAAGCCCACTTCAAAACTGAGTACTAACTCAACCCCAAGGATTGCATCTGCCCACAAAGGGAAGAAAGCTGACAAAACACTGTCAGAAAGTGACTTTCCATGGGTGAGACAACAGTGGGAGGAGGAATTTGCTGACATAGTCAATGGAACTAAGGAGGCACTGCCTCCATGGAGGGAAGTGAATCACAAAATTGACTTGATCAACAATACAAAACAGTACCACTACCACCTGCCATGGTGCCCAATGGCCCTTCAGCAACAGTTGAGGGACAAGACTAACTGTTACTTGAAGGCAAAATGGTGGGAAGCTTGACCAGCATTGCAAGCAGCACCACTCCTGTGTATTCCAAAGAAGGATGGGTTCTTGCAAATGGCATTGGATGCAAGACAACAGAACAACAGAAGTGATATGGGAAGACATTGCATGAGCAAAGTACAGATCTAAAATTGATCTGACAGATGCCTATGAGCAAGTTTGCATTTGGGAATCAGACATCCCAAAGACCTTATTTTTGTCCATTACTGGCACATATGTCAGTAATATTATGCAAATAGGAGATTGCAATGCTCCTGTGACCTTCCAACGCCTTATGACGTCCATCTTCCATGACTCAATAGGAAGATTTATGCATGTATACCTTGATGATATCTTCATCTATTTGGATACAATTGAGGAACATGAAGAACATCTTTGTGTGGTGTTCAAATGCTTGAGGAAAAACCTGCTGTACCTCAAGTGGAAGAAATGTGAACTCTATGTGGAATGCATAGATTGCCTCGGACATGTCATTGATCATCAGGAAATTCACCCTGATCAGGATAAACTGGATTGCATTTGTGAATGGAGAACACTACGCAAGTATAACAACATTCAACGTTTTGTTGGACTTGTCAATTACATTTCTACATTCTTACCAGATGTCACTACGTACACTGGCCTGCTAATGGCAATCATCCAGAACAGATCACCCTTCATCTGGCAACTGATACACCAGAGATGCTTTGATATGGTGAAGCAGATTTGTGACTATACCCCAGTCATTTGCTCCATTGACCCCAGACACAATGAGCTATTTGGCTTATATGCGATGTGTCAAAAACCGGAGTAGGGGCAATGTATGGACAAGGCAAGTCATGGCAGACTTGCAGGCCAGCAGGGTCGTCGCTCCTGGCATAGGGGATCCCCAGACTTGTTCTCTTTGGATCTCCCTCTGCCAGGTGTGTAGTTATGTCCCTGTATAACTGTACAGTACTCAATAGACTTTGGATCTCCCTCTGCCAGTTGTGTGATTGTGCCACAGCCTCCAGAGGTCGCCCTTACAGCTGTGCATGAACTTGAGACCTTGGCTATACTTGAGGCGCTGCTCAAGTGGGAAGACAAGCTTAGATATAATATCCATATTATAACTGACCATAAGGCACTTGAGTTCTTTAAGACTCAAGTTAACCTATCCCCAAGGCAATGGAGATGGATCAATTGTTTCTTGCGGTATTCCTTTGACATCACCTATGTCAAACGTGAGCTTAACAAAGTTGCAGACTGCCTCTCCAGGTACTTTGAGAGTGACTGGCACAGCAAAACTCATGAGGTACATGAGTATGTCAATGCGGATATATGTATTGATCCTGACAGCAAGGACCTCCCCTACCATCACTATAAAGAGGTGAAGGAGCATGTACTCAAGATTTGTGCTATGCAGGCAAATGAGCTTTGACAAAGCCGACAACTGCAGGAACGGCATGAACCACAGGACATAGCTGTAGAGGAGATGAATGGTCCACCTGGAGGACTATCAGAGGCACCCAATGAAGGTGACAAGTTGCGGACAGAATGGACAAGTGATGCCAATATGACCCTGGCAGAGGCATTACAGCAGTTGAAGAAACATACTGAGCCTAGTGGCCACAAGTTCAAGGGTCGGATTTGGGAAGCTTATGCACTGGACTCTCTCATTACTGAGGTTACCACCAACCCTAAAGATCATCCTTGTTTCATGGTAGATGACAAGCTGGTGTGGACCACAAATTTGCACAGAAAGCAAGTTTTATGTATTCCATGAGACCGGACACTCATCACTGACATGGTGAGTCAAGCACATGGTATAGTGGGCCATTTTGGCATGCAAAAAAACTCTGGTGTATATTTGCAAGTGGTACTGGTGGATGAACATGTATACAGATGTCCAAAAATTCTGCACCTCTTGTGAGTCATGTCAACAGTCAAAATCACAAGCCACCTGGCAAGCTTCACTTGCTACCTATCCTAACAAAGCCTAGGGTTTGGTGGGAATGGACTTTATTGGCCCCTTTCCTGAATCAAAAGGGTTTGATTACCTGTGGGTTGTCATCTGTAGAATGGCAAGCATGGTGCACCTTATCCCAGTGCATACAACCATGATGGCTTCGGATCTCTTGTGGATATACTTGAGAGAGATAGTATGGCTTCATGGGTTGCCCAGTTTGATAGTCAGCAACTGTGACTCAAAGTTCACTTCCAAGTGGTGGCGTGAACTCCACCATTTGCTAGGGGCCAAGTTGCTGATGTCCGCGTCCTTCCATCCACAAACAGATGGACAAACTGAATGGGCCAACCACAGTATTGCACAGATACTGAGAGTGGTGGTTAACCCAGACCAACGTGATTGGGCTGACAGGATACCCATGATGGAGTTTGCCATCAATGTGAGCATATCCGAGTCCACAAGATATGCACTGTTTGAGTTGAACGGTGGATATATGCCATCAATGATCAGAAAGATGTGCACAGACAGACAGTTTCACCAAGGAGTGAAAGACTTTGCAAGGACCGCACTTGAGAATTTGGCTAACGTCCATGATGCTATTATAGGATCTCGAGTGTGGCAGGCACAAAATGCAAATAAGAAGTGGGGAGCTGAACCCCCGCTAAAGCCAGGAGCTTTAGTATACCTGTCAACAGAGAACCTTCACTTGCCCAAAGGCAGGGCAAGTAGGTTATGTCCCAAGTTCATTGGCCCATATAGAGTACTTGAGGCGGAGCTGGCCATGTCAAATTATGTCTTGGAGCTGATGACAGTGCTGCAAGCCCAACATATTCACCCCAGATCTCACATTTCACTGCTTTGACCTTACCAAGCAGTAGAAGATGCTATGTTCCCTGGGCAAGTTGTACCAGACACGTACAACTTTGGTGTAGCCAACAATCAGGAATAGTTTGTCAATAAACTAATCAGACATTGGTGGGATCCTGACCAAGGACTACAGCTTGAGGTCAGGTGGAGTTTAGGAGATACAACTTCAAGTCATGTAGTAAACTGGCCATGCTGGACAGATACCTCAAGCTGCAAGGAGTGAAGCACCCAAGTCAGTTGTTGTAACACACTCATGACAATTTTTTAATTGTCAGAAAAATAGAAAAATAGATGAGAGTGCTCCCCATTCCTCAACATAGGAATGTTATATACAACATGTTGTACCCCCCATACCATGCACAGCAATTGTTTTCAGCAGGAGACCAGTGCTCAATGAGCTCTGGTGGGGGAGACAAGAGGGGAGAACAAGAGCTGTCTGAGAGAGGACAGCAAGAGAGTTCAGGTCAGTCTGTGCCTCCAGAAGCGCAGATTTCTGCTAACCCAAAGGAGGGTTTGCCCCACCTACCATGATGTACCAGCTGTTTTACCAGATGCTGCCTTACTACATGCAACAGCAGTTTGCACAGCAGTATCTGGTACCCTGGCAAGGACAGGCGGGGGCCAGAGTGAGGTATCAACCAATGGAGGTGTCAGGGCAGAAGGGAAGGCAGAGAGAGGAGCACCACTGGCAACTGCTGGCATATAACAGCCCAGTACTGGTGGGGTTGCTGTACATGCTTCCATGGGCGTTGCACAGTAGGAGGGATACAAAGTCAGGTCAGAGACAAACCCCAGAACCAAGAAGGCGGTCTCCATTGCCACAACACTTGCCTTGTTCCCAGAAACACAGGCAGTGGTCTCCCTCTCCCCATCAGCTATCCATGGCAGAAAAAGGCAAAAAATCTGCAAGCAACTGTAATGAATTTCATGGTGATATTGTTGCCAAAGAACTGTGGCAAGGATTAACACAGGCAGGGCAACAAGTGCCTCCCAAATCAGCTGTCCTCCACAACCCAGTGGCTCAGGTGGTGGTATGAGGACTGCTTGACAATATTCAACTGCTGCAGGAGCAGCAGTACAACACCATCAAAAGTTTCAGCCAAGTCATCAAGAGGAAGGCCCACACTCCTGACACTGAGGAACAGTCAGAGCAGAAGCAACAGCACCCCTTGTTCTGCTCTGAGAACAGAGAGGAATGGTACATGCCACCACTCTGGGGCCTGTATCAGACCAGCATACCCAGTGAGGTACAAAGTAGCAACAGGCAGGGAGAAAGGGTCATGCAGAGGACACCCTTAATGAGCCAGAGGGCCCCACCAACTGGCCCACAGGTTTGAGAAAGTAAGGCAAATGAACAGGAAGTGAGGGCGGAAGGTAGTTTGGGGTCAGCTCGTGTCCTTTGGTCAAAGGAACCCTTTCATACTATGAGAAGTTGAAAGTTGTCTATGCACATGCCTCCAAAGGAAAAGGCAAATAAACAGGTGGATGAGTTCTTGTTGCAGGACGTGGAATTTCCTGAGGACATTCCATGGGGAACAGGAGTGGCAGTCCTCTGTTTTCAGGTACCTGTGGAGATTGAGGCTCCTGCAGATACCTACCCTACACAGTGGACAGAGCTGGACCCACAGACCCAGGAGGAAGCAGATGGGATCCTGCCTACCACTGTCACTGTTATCATGGATGGGGAAAAATTAACAGGTATCCCAGCAGGAGGATGAGGCATTTGAGACTCCCAGCAACAATGAGTTGACTTCAGAGGAGGGAGAAACAACAGAGGCCTGCAATTTACACATGAAGCATAACCAGAGGTGCCAGGGCAAATGTGAGGCCACTATTACTGCCAAACAGGTCAACACCAATGACCACCATTGAACTGCAACAGAACTTATACCGGCAGTCTTGGGCATTTGCAGACTTGTTCCAAACATGGTGGAGCAATCCAATGTGTTCTTTGGCTGCAGGTTAGACCGCCATTTCTATTATTCTCCCAAAACCAACAGAGTATATATTGGTAAACAGGTGTTAGCTGCCAAAAGGAGCAAGCAGGGGAAGGGAGAATGGTATTTTAGACCAGTGATGGTGCTGAGCAAGATTGAGGGGTTCTCTATGAACCCCAACAAGTTGACGCAATTGTGGAAGTTTGTTAGGGCTGGGTTGAAAACTCCGATGTTTTTAACATCCTCATTTTTCACATGTTTTTAACATTTCTCACATTGGAGACCTTCAATATGTCCTGTGATTTATGTGAAAAATGCCAAGGAAGTGCAGAAGGAATTAGACCAAAATTTGAAGTCCTTCTGTAAATTATTGCTCAGTCTCAAGTTCAGGCTATGTCTTCTGCTGAACAACAGAAGAAACTGACACTCATCTCCAAGAATTCCTTGCAGGCGGTAGAATATGTCCACATTTGGTCAGCTGACTCAGCTTCAATATTGACACATGATATTGGGTCATAGATTAATTGATCGTGCACTTGCCTCTTTAGTTGTTTACATCCATCTGGGAGCTTACTTGTCTCCTATGTAGGTGATTTGGACACGGATTATCATATAAATATTAGCAAGAGGCAAGAAAGAGGGGAATCTTGAGTCACAATAGCCTGTGCAAAAATTGATGACATAATAGCTTTTCTCACAATTTTTCACAGGTGAAAATTATGTGAAAAATACCTCATTTGGAGGGGGGGTTAACCCCACATTTTTCACACCAATAAAATAATTTTCAACCCAGCCCGCATAACTCCTACCAGCCTCTGGCATGGAGGGATACCATCTGCTGAGGGAGTTCCAACACGTCAGTCGCAACTGTGACTACAACTGCCATGACCAGGCCATGGCAAAGGTGGTAGAGGAAGATGGATACCACAATGTTTGTGCACCAGCCAACCCGCTGATGAGACCTCTACCTGCCTGAATGCGGTAAATCCTATAGAAAAGACTTGACACTACACCACAGATTAGTGTTATGAGGTACTACTTGTTAAATGTGTGAGGAATGAATTTCAGCAAAATGCCAAAAATCCGCTTCCAATGGTTATAGATGTGCACTGGATGTACCAGTACTGGGATGAAAGCAGGTAGGATGAAAGCAACTGGGATGAAAATGGTAAAGTGGTGTGTAACACAAGGGGAAGTTAGAATCTATGCTCAGAAAATGGGAAACCGGTAGCGGAATGAGCAACACCGGATTAACAATGCCACACAAAGGGAATGAACTATGCAAATGGAAAATAGGAAAGCATGAGTCACACAGCTGGCAGAGGGAAATCCAAAGTATATTGAGTACTGTACGGTTGAACACATGTAAGACTACTAACCTGGCAGAGGGAAATCCAAAGAGAACAAGTCTGAGGATTTCCAGTGCCAGCAATGTGCCTTAGAGGCATGGGAGGCATGGGAGACATGGGAAACAGCTGTACAGTGGAAAGAAAACATATGATGTTCCTGAGAGGAATGGTGATGATGTTGGGAAAGATCACATGAAAGTCACATGGTATGAAGTATGAGAGTTGCTCAAATCCTTTGATTGAAGGAATGCGCAGATCATAGTGTGACATCACCTGTCACACATGGTGGTCCCCTGACAGCGGTAACTAATAAAGGAACAATAGTGATAGCGATGATGATAGCGGTGACAATGACTATAATAATGACAATAACAGGTGACAACAGCAATGGTGCGGAACAATCTGCAAGCAGTAACAATAGCAATAGCGGGGGTTAAAAGTAGGAAAAGGGTTTACAACGGAATAGAAGTGAAGGTTTGAGCTCTCAACTCTAGCCAGATGGAAAAGTTGCTTGCCTATACTATAGTTTTACAGCTTTTATACTTCTAATGGTGGGAAAAGGACTATTCTACAATAGGTAAATATGTCCAATGTAACCATTCCGGGA
>JABAJX010000151.1:0-18966 GCA_018221735.1 Termitomyces sp. K1Aa
TTGATGAAAACCCGGAGATGGCCTTGATGCCAACTCGGAGATTGCCACACTGATCAGGTGATGAGATCAGCAGCAGACAGGAGCAGAGAAGAAGGGAGCCAATGGGGGTCCCCTGACATAATCCTTCCTAGTATCTTTACTTCTGGGCAACACCTTAAGTTTGGTTTCACTGAGGTAAAGTCTTTCCCTCTTAAGTATGTCAATAACTGTTTTCACATGTCCCACATGTTTTTTGAGCATGTTTGAGTAGATTATTATATCATCTAAATATACACCCATCCACCTTCCTATGAATTCAGCAAATAAGTAGTTCATAAGTGCTTGGTACGTTGCTGGAGCATTACAATCTCCCTGCTGCATGATGTGACTGACTATGGTACTGCTAGGTGTGTTAACTGTTGTATGTTTGACATGTTCAGGAATTACCCTCATCTGTTCATAGGCATCTTGTCCATCAATCATGGTTTGGTATCGTGCATGCAAAGCTCTTCTCAATATTCCCTCCATATCTGGGAGTGGTGAACTCATTTTTCTAGTGTTTGCATTGCACTCCCAAAGATCCACCACCATCTTCAGTCTAGGTGGCAACCCACTTTCTTATGGAATGACCATCAAAGAATACTGGCTGAATGTGAAGAGGCTGTAGATAATGTACCCTATGAAGACATATAGCTTATTCAACATCATCTATCTCAGATTCAATGTACAAAGTACAGAAGTCCTTGTTCTGGATTGAGACAATCATATCAGCAAACCCTGTATCATGACAAATCAATTTAAATGCCTTGCGCAAACTATGAGGAGATAGCATTGCATCATTGCAGATGGCAGCTTGTTTTCTCTGTGGCAACATATTTGAGTCTGTAGCAAATAACTGAGCTAAACGTTTAATGGATCCTGCAACAGTTGCAAGTGCCTTGTTACTTGAGATCTTGCATGACTTGACAACCTTTGAGGATGATGGAAGTCATGCATATGAAGAAGTTCTTTTGAGTGGTGAGGGAGTCACGGGCAAAGCAGTCAATGTCAATGATTGACTGTCAATCTAGACAAATGAGTGAGCTAGTTACACACCATAAAATATATGACTTACATCTTCTGAGTCCTTTTCTTGATGCTCACTGACATCTGAGTCTACACTATCCAGTCCATTCCCAAAAAGAGCAGGGTCAATGCTAGCATCTGTACACCCATCTTCTCTAAAATGACCTTGGCTACTGTTAGTGGTGGTAGTGGTATCATCTAATTTGCCCTCTGAAGGAAGAGTTGCATCACGAGCATGCCCTGGATGAAACACCATAGCACCAATTGCAACAGTGCCATCAACAAGGTTTGCCATGTCATCATAGAGCAGGAATGGCATGTTCCTCCACTTCATATAATTTGGATGTGCCTAGATAATGAAAAGATTACAAAATGTTGTTTTGTTGAAGTCAAATCTGTACACACCTTTCTGAGTTCCTCCCAAACACTATCCAGTGCAGTAACCAATTTATTCTGGTCATCCCAGCCAAAACCCAATATATTATCACGCATCTTCTTGAGCTGTTGGTATTCCTTCTTGAGCTGGAGTGGATAGTCAGGAGAAAAGCTCAAACATCACTTGAGGTAGTATACACACCGCAGCCCATTGGTTTTGACAGCTTGAAACAGACTTGCGGCTACCTCCACTATGCATCTCACTTCCCAAAAAGCCTTTGTCCATGCCAATGCATGCCAACTACTGTTGCTTGTTAATCCCATGTCACATTCCGTAAAAAGGACCTCAAGCAGGATGCTGTCACAATTGGTATTCTACAAGGCACAGAACAGTAACTTCTTGGCTGTATCAGCTGGATCCAGTAGATTGGTGTTTTCCTTGTCTGTCTTCTTCTTGCAGGCCATTTACAGAGTGGTGAAGATGAAAGAAAGGTACAAAAGATAAGGATAATTGATTAAGATTACAATAGATCAGTGTTACACAGGCATAACAAGCATAACCCAACCTCACCCTAACTAATCTGTTCCCAAACATTTTGTTTGTGGTAGGTTTAAGGTTACAACTCCCTAACCTGGTACTAACCCTCCCTAACCATAAGCCCAACCGCGAACTGGAAAGGGCCTAAGTCTGGGATCAAGAAACCTGGGGTTTGGAGTTGAGCTTGCAAGCCCATCACCATGACTTGAAGGCTTGGTGGATGTGCATCTTGAGGGTTTGTAACAGAACCAATACCATGAAAAAAACATTAGAATCAATGTACTTGAGGTCAATTCAGTATGGCAACTTTGAGGGTGATTTCAGGGAAAATCAGTGATTTGAGTCAAGCACAACTTGCTGGAATTACCGGGTCATTCGGTACAATGATTTTGACCTACATATTTTTGTGTGTGAGATTGTCACGCACCTCCCATCACTTTGACTTGTTCAGCCACTTTGCATAGTAAATTCCGGCTCTTTCTCAAGAAGGAGACTTATCAGTATATTTCTGATTTTATTCAATACCAAATTATTCTTATACTTACTGTATTGTAGTCCAGTACAAAAGCTGTTCAAACAGAGTATGTACCCTTATCTCGGCCTCTGCCAATCTGTGTTCCCAGGCCCTGCTGGAAAAGTGTGGTAGTCACAGTTGTCACAGTCCTGAATATTCTCGAAATCACTCTTGGTGATTTTCTCACACTACAAGGTATAATTCCAAAAACACTGTTTTCGGAGATACTACTCACTAAATCACTGTACCGAATTGACCCTTAATTTAGTTAGAGAAGTCAAATAGGACTCATGATTCAAGAAACTGATCTTGCGGCAATTGAGGCGAAGCTGAATTTCTCAAATTCACAGGACAACAGTATGGAGTTACAGAAGTATGAAGCTACCATAAGGTGTAGATCACCAGGAAAGAGTAGATGCTGGCCAAAATCAAGTTAGGTAGGTAGGTAGAATGACTCGGAAGACTCGCCGGATGACGTGGATGGGTGGCTATGCAGGTAACATGTGGCTATGCAGATAACCTGGTGGCTATGCAGATAGAATGTGGCTGTGCAGATAACTAGCCCAGCACAATGAATCTGATCGTTAAGCCAGAGTTATAAGGCTTGATCATGTGACGTGTCAAGATTTACGTGGCATCAACTTTTCCAGTACTACTTACTTGCTAGGGGACTCAGAGCTGTAATCAGAATTTTTCGCTAGGATGCGTGCCTTTGCTTTCCTCACAACAGTTGCAGCTTCTCTTCTTTATGTTTCAAAAGGTGAGTGTTTGAGTTCCGGCATGAATAGTACCCTGTAATATTTTTTCTTTGAAGCTGCTGCTGAAGATGCCGCCGCTGAACCCGCTGTTGTCGTTACTGCGACTTTCCCAGAAGCCAATCCATTCGGTCGTACGTCTTCTCTCCAACCGTTGATTGCTACCATCCTATTGGTTACATTATGCAGATGTCTTGAACGGGGAGAAGACCTTGCTCCTGCTCAATGTTGAGAACAAGTCGGGGCGTAATGTTACTTTAGTCAACGTCGCAGGCTCTGTATCGCACCCGGAAAGTAACCGTTTGGTGAAAAACGTACATCTGGGTTTTTGTGTCTCGAAACTAGAATTGACATTGTGCGTTAATAGCTCACCACGACAAAATTCGGTATCACTCTTCCTGAAGGTGTCAAGCTAGAAATTCCTTATGCGTTTTACACCGAGTACGGATTTCTCTTCTTCTTCCCTGTTCCTAATTGATATTATCACAGATTCAAAGTAATTTTTGGGTCTCTGCCTCGCTCCGATATTGATTTGTTTTGTAGCCGGGTGACCTTCGCCTAAACATTTGGCTTGAGCACTCTACCGATGTATGACATACCTTGTGGATGCTCTCGTTCGGAATGCAGCTACTGACAAATATTGAATAGGGCGAGACATCTCGTGTTTCCGCGTATGATTCAGTGGTTACTATTGTGGAGCCCGAGATTTCCTTCCTCGACTTTAAACTGTAGGTTTTTTTTATCTTACGATTTGAGTCAGAGAGCTAAGTGTGACATTTTCTCCCAGTATCACCACGTACTTCATGGTCACTGCAATTCTCGGTGGCCTAACGTACTTGGTGTATCTGAATTTTGTCCCGCATCCGAAGAAATCTCGTTCTAAAAAGGCCTCTGCTCCCTCGGTAACTAGTCCTGCAACTGGTACTGATTCTAGAGGCTATCAAGAAGAGTGGATTCCTGAACATCATCTCAAGAAATCCAAGAAATCCAGCGGCGCAGCTACAAGTGGAGACGAGCTCAGTGGAAGTGAGCTCAGTGGTATTGAGGGTAGGAGGCGAAAGGGCAAGAAGTAGTGACTACTTGGAAGGTATCGTAACTCTATCCAAAACGTGTCCGGGAATATACTTTGATTCCTAATATCAATCTTGCGAACTTGATGGTAATCACAAGACGGTTGCTCTTGGATCTACTCGTAGGAGTTCTGACGTCCCCCTTTAACGACTAGCCGGTTTCACCTGAAGTATAGGCACCTATTTTGCATCTATGTAACTATGAACGCCCCTGACCCCACATATGGGAACAGTGGTGTCCACGACTCGACCATTCCGAGCGCTGTCCAAGAGTAAGTAGTTGTTACTGGTAACAAGGGTAAGAGGCCTCACGTCTTCCGCAACAGTCCGCTCCAAGATCCCAGGAGTCATGGGTAGTTTGTCGCAGCTTTCTAACTTGGTGGTAAAAATCAATATGAATAATAATCCCTTCCGGAGAGTGACTATCTGCAACAATCCAGCTTCCGGATTTGCAGGGTAACCAATGTCGACTCTCGAGGGAGAAACTTGGCACTAGTTGTTATTAATAACCATCTTCAAGTTGGGGGTCAATATAATGGTATTCATGGCAGTCTGACTACCTCAGCCCTACAGCACTTAGGTGTTTGAATAATGACCGAACTAGTACTACCCCGGGGCCCTACCCTTTAACTACTCCGGAGACAGCTAGGATTTCCTAGTCAATATTTCCTTCTACGACCCAAAAGCCATGCGCAACTCTCCGCTTTGATTTTACAGATGGGTCTCTCGAAAAAAATTCGGGTAGTGCGATGGTCCTTCGCGTTTCGGGTATTCAGCTACAGTCGCAATAGCAAGTGCGTCGCTGAGTTTGTCCAACTGTGTAATGGTAATAAGAAAAAGTTCTTTGGCTTCTGCACACTCGTGCAGCAGGTGATCATTGTCCATGTCAGTCAACACGACGAGTTTATCGGCCTCGAGGTCGGATTGATACTTCTTTTGGTGTATAAGCCACAAGTCTGATATGTTCGAAATAGCGATCGATGATTTGTGTAGTGCATTCAATGTCGCTTCGAAGGCCACAAGCCCATCGGGATGTGCAGTGAGGATGGTTGATTGTACGAAGTCCGTAGAAGAGGATTGTCAACTATCTCCCCAGTGATACGAGGCCTTGGGAGCTCGATACCAATTCGCCAGAGATTTCAAAAAGTTCCCCAGAGTACTCAACCAGTTCTCCGTAGGGACATGTTCTCCAGATTCTCAAAAGACATCATGTTCTGTCACTGAAATTGTAGCACTGTCGCAAGAAGTGAATGGTGTATTTCCATTCGACAGCTATGAATTCGCGGATCTGAGCGATGGCATTGCGACACAAGTGTATATTTTGGGCTCCGTCGGCATTGATCAACGCGGTTTCGACACTGTGCACAAAAGTCACAGTATCTTGCACGCTTGATATCAAGGCTGAAAGTGAAGCCGCTAATGTACGTGTTACATGAGGAAAAGATGTAAGAGATTGAACAGGAAATTCAAACTGCTTCATCTCAAACTCACGAGCTTCTTGGCAGTCGGCTGTTGGAACAGGCCTAGATATGCTGGCAACTCCTGGCGAAAGCGGGAACAAAAAGCTCTCCAAAGCAGTATCAAAGTTCTACTCGTTGGTTATGACTTGAACTGAACATATATGTAGGTGACAATTGGAAGATACTCACTGGAACTTCATTGTGAGAGAGATTGATGCCAGACGTGCAGAGAGATGTCATGCCACTAAAGGAAGAACTGGTATACCTTCAGGATGAAGGCAGTGCGCTACTTGCTCTGAAGGTTGAAGTGGGGCTTGTCCGAACCTATCAATTTTGAAAGCATGTGGCTGGGAAGTGTTAGAACCCAGCAAACTGATGTGCTGTAGGTCGCATTCTGAAAGTCTTCAAAACCTGTGCTTGAACTCAAATGGTCTAGACGTTCGTGAGAGTCCCAAGCGGTAAAAAAGTGTAGATGTCCCATTCCTGTCATTTTAAAAGCTGTCTGCTTTACAGTGATTGGAGTTTGGAGAAGTCCGATTCGGGTCACCAAAGCGTGACCCGGAAAGCCGCGCGCCAAATTCGGCCCGGAAGTTGCACCCAGGAATCTTGCAACAGCTTGCAACTTGCTTGCAACAGTCTCCCCCCAACTTACATATCCTTTGCCTCTATTCACTATATAGAAAGCTCTGTCGGCCTATACCTCTTTGGCACAATTGGAGGCTTTCCATCTCTCTAATCTCATGACAACGAATCCGGCGTTGTGTTCAACCTTCAGAGATCTACATAATTACTAGCCTGAGTGGCGTGGTACTACTCAATGCTGCTTTGTCTCCCACATGAAGCGCTGAAACTACCAACGAGATCTTCACCCTTGATTATCATGCACAGGAAATGTAGCTATTCTCTGTAGGCAGGAGCCGCATTACGCCGTTCCGTACTATGCATCGACTCAGACATTGAGAACACCTGCTGACACTCGGAGGAAGGTGTGGTTCTCGTGATGGTCACAGAACTACACACGTTTTGCACTTCTGAATCAGGAATTTGAGGGCAGGAGATAAGTAGGGATAGTCATCAACCCGATTCGTCATGGCGCATCCACTCAAGCTACCTGAAATCTTTAGAAGTCCTACATCTTCCGACTCTAGAACACTGATTATGAGTGTTTTGAAACGACAGCATCTGTTAAGCCATGGTTCAGCGCAACGTACGTCTCTCTAGTCTGTTTTTTTGGGACATTGTGCAGGAATTAATTTTGAGTCCCAGATCTGAGCATCCTATTCTACAGAAGATTATTCTCAAGATGAAAGAAGCAGGAAGATCGTTCTACGAGGCTTTAGATAAGAGTAAGGAAGCATCTATGAGAGGCCTCAAGTCCACGTAAAATCTCTTGTCATTTTGGAACCACTTCGAGCACGAGAACACGAGGACTAGACATCTAGAAGATGTGCTTCGGGACCTGACAACGACAGCTCATTCGGTGTATGAAGATTCTAAGCACATATGTGAACGATTGTCAGAAGCACGGCGTAAGATTCATACTGTTGAGTTTACATCAATGATATCCTTTATACGAGCCACAGCTGACCCTTTTTGCCTGATCTTCTCAGATCACCAATGAAGTTCCTCACCAAATGAATTCACTAGAAAAGGAACAGCTGTCCACAGCACGAGACTCCATGTTAAGAAGACGGCAGCGGTGCCTGAAAATTGCTAAAGTAGCTAGCAATGTTGGTGCAGCGGTAGCTGGGGTAGCCGTTGGAGTAACCTTTCCACCGGCTCTTATTGCTTTACCTATCGTGTTTTCGCTTTTTGCGTTGGTAATTGAGGGTACTCAGATGCTCGTCGAGAGGAAAACAAAGAGTAAGCGTTAAGATTCTATGCAAGCTGATGAGGCTAATCTTACGATAATAGAGAGGCAAAAGAAATTGTATCAGTGCCAGGAAGCAATGGACCAGTTGACGCAGATCGAGGCCTTGGCCAATTTTGAGAAACGTGTTGACTTAGTTGTCTTGTACTGGAACCGGATGGAGATAAGTCTCAGCGTTTCCAAGGATCGCATTGCTCAACTTTGGAGGGATAGGCATATCAAACTTCACCTCAGTTCCACCAAGAACTCCTGTCAAGAATTAAAGAAATACTTCCTCGATTATACTGCCGAGGTCTGTCATCGATATTTTACTTACACCGCCTACTAACTCTCAAACTTCAATTGCATTAGTTCGACCCTGAAGGATTACGATCCTAGATCAAAAGCTGTCCAGGCCAATCCGCCGGGCAAATCATCATCGTCAACCTCCCGAATCTTGAAACCCGGTGACGACAACACAATGTTTTCTAGCCAGACAACGCTGGTTGATAACAACCAATTTTTGGAACCTCCGAAGTCCATGTGCAGATCTACTCGCTCTAGCTCAGCAGATTTACGACTTTCCGACCTGCACATCGAACGATATCAATATCACACGTCCGCAGATTCACGACTTTCTGACATGTGTCGCACGGCCCCCGCTACAAGCTGTCGCGGAACATTGCCACCCATGAGCCCTCCTCCCACCACGATTACACCCATTATGATGAAGCTCGGTATGAATCTTGTGATGGCAGGCGCAGTTTCAGGTCTCGAAATCCACGCTCGTATCGTTCAAGCCAACATTCATCGCGGGGTCATAAAAGTTCATACGACGAACAATATCACACGTCCGCAGCGCGACTTTCTGACTCTTCACATGTGTCGCACGGCCGCCGCTACAAGCTGTCGCGGAACATTGCCACCCATGATCCCTCCCACTACGATTACACCCATTATGATGAAGTTCGGTATGAATGTTGTTATGTCAGGCGCAGTTCACCGTCTAGATCCAGATCTCGAACTTCACACTCGTATCGTTCAAGCCATCACTCATTGCGGGGTCATAAAAGTTCATACGACGAACGATATCAATATCACACGTCCGCAGATTCATGACTTTCTGACTCTTCTGTAGACACGAAATAACGAGTAAGATCCTCAGGAGTCACGATAAGATAACGAGACGACTGTATTGTACCTGTAGACACGAAATAACGAGTAAGATCTACATAGTAATGGCTAACGTACCCTCAGGAGTCACGATAAGATAACGAGACGACTGTGGGTGCGAGGTTTGTATATGTCAGATATATTTGGAATAGAAATAAGGTTTGATCAAAGACTAGTAAACAAAGAGAACGAGTTGGGGTTGTGTGGTGGCATACATATCATATAGAGACGAAATGAAAAGGAAGAGAAAGTTTAGTATAGGTCAATGGTAGCACATACTGGGGCTGTGGGTCATAGTTTTAACACTCCCCCCGACACATAGGACCGTGCTAATTGTTGAGACCCAGTGAGATACTCGTGGGTGGATTGGCCTAGTGGTTTGGTAAAGAGGTCAGCTATGTTTTTGGTAGAGGGGATAGGGATAATGTTGAGATCTCCGTCCCGTACGCGTTCCCGGATATAGTGGTGGCAAATATCAATATGTTTTGCACGAGCATGGCCTTTGGTGGATTTGGCTAAGGCAATAGATGATTGGTTGTCGGCATGGATGATGGCAGGAAGTGGTTGAGGTAGGTCAATTTTGGCCAGAAAGTTGTGCATCCAGAGGGCTTGTTGAGCTCTGTGGGTGAGCGCCATATACTCTGCCTCTGTGGTACTGAGTGCGACGGTTGCTTGTCTCTTTGAGCTCCACAAGACCGCCCCTCCCGCCATCATAAACACATATCCTGAAGTAGACCAGCGGGTGTCTAGGTCTCTCCTGTAATTGGCATCCACGTATCCAGTAGGTTTTAGGTTGCCTCCGAGCTCTCAAGAGTATGTGAGCTTATAATCTAGTGTCTCCTTCACATACCCGAGCACGTGGACTAGAGCGTTCCAGTGCACGGGGCTGGGGTTAGATTGGAAACAGGCTAAAAGTCCTACGGCAAACAATAGATTGGGGGATGTTGCAACTTGCGCCCACATGAGAGATCCAAGTGCTTCACAGTATGGCTTTGTCAGAGAGTGAGCGCGTCGGGTACGCGTCTAGTTTATGACATCACGTGTGTTTGGCTACGCCGTCCTTAAATATGTTTTTCTTTGTTCACCACACCTCAGTTTGTCTCACATCTATGTGCACAATACTGAGGTGTGTCATCTTACGTTACCTATATTTTTACACACACTTACAACATCACCTAGCATATATTACTTTCTGTTTAGGTGATTAATGACAGTTTGTCTCACATCTACGTGCATGATACTGAGCGTATATTACTTTCTGTTTAGTTACGTATCTCCATTGCACGTTGATCTTTTGACAGGTTATGGGCCCCGTTGCCTAACACAAACTAAAAGACGAACTCACAACTCTGAATTGACCACCTGCTCTGTTCTCACAGGGCCCAACAACTTCCAGATATGGAAGATCCGAGTCACTGCCAAGCTGCAACAGGAAAAGGTATGGGATGTCATCACGACGTCACCCCCATCCTCTGAAGAGTCCCCGACATGCCATCATTGTTGCGTACATCTCCAACAGACTTGCAATCGAGGTTGTTTGAAAAACTGGTCAAGATTTATGAGAACACAAACGTTGGGGTTAGCGCATTCTATACTTTCATCTCCATGCTCAGCCGCAAATGGGACGGCTCACCCTTGACTCTCAATGATCACATTGCCGCCATCTCCGCCGCAGATGCAAAACTCACTGCTATGAAAAAGCAAATTGACCAGGAATTTCTCGCGTTCATACTGCTTCACACCCTACCTGATGACAGTGTGTGGGAATCCTTCTGCACCACTGTACTCAACTCCCTTGCCACTGGAAAGTCCCTTACCTTCTCCAAACTCTCAGATTGTCTGACCTTCACTGCCACTGCCCAACAAGGTGCCTCATCCAATGCCGCACTCAAGGCAAACGCCAATGCAAAACAGAAGCCAAAGGCAAAATCTGGAAAGTGGTGCAAGCACCACAAATCCACCACTCACACAACCGATGAATGCTGGGCGCTAAAAGACAGGGAGGAAAAAGAGAAGGGAAAGAGGAAGTCAAAGGCAAAGGCAAAGGCAAATCACGCCAGCCAGGACTCAGACTCTGATAGTGGGGATTCAGATAGTTCAGGGAGCAACACTCCCACATGTCACCAAATCAATTAGTCCAAATGGTGAACAAAGGGTACGTCAAGGGAGTTGACAAAACAACAGGGAAGCTCAAGTTCTGTGAACCCTGTGTTATGGCAAAATCAAAAAATAACTCCCTTTCAAGCACAAAGGGCAGATAGGACTCACCCTTTCCAAGTCATACATTCTGACGTTGGCGGTCCTGTAAAACCAGCGGACCAACATGGTAACAGATACTGGATATCATTCATTGACAAATGTGGGCGTTTCCCTTGGATCTATTTCATGCAAAAGAAAAGTGAGGCATTGGAGTGTTTTTGCAATTTCAAAAATGATGTACATGAGCACCTTGGAGCCAAAATTGGGGAACTGCACCTTTCTGAAAGGTTCATCAATTTCTTCAAATCTGACAATGGTGGAGAGTATGTCAGAAAAATGTTTCAACAAGAGCTTGGTAAAACAGGTACCGTGCATCTTACCACTGCACCAGACACACTCGAACAAAATGGGTTGGCAGAACAAATGAATCAAACACTGGTGAACACTGCCACAGCCATGCTAATTGAGTCCAAACTTCTGAGATTGTTCTGGTCAGATGCCATGCTCACCGTAGCCACAGTAATTAGAAGAACCCTGGCATCAGGCCTAAAGGGCAAGGTACCGTATACGGTAATCTTCAACCAAAAAGTCGACATCTTGTGGTTCCGACCCTTTGGCTCAACAGCTTATGCTCTCATTCCCAAGGATAAACATGAAGGGAAGTTTGCAGACAAAGCCCAAAAAGCCGTGTTGATAGGCTACACAACCGGTAAGAAGGCCTACAAACTCCTAGACATGAAGACAAGAAAGGAGTTTAGCAGTCACCATGTTTGGTTTGACAAAAACCAAGACTTACCACCAGAGATTGTTGACCTCAAAGACAAAAAGAGCAAGTGGGAGCCCAACTTCCTCCACCCGACTCCAAACAGAACACCCCAAAACTACAATGACGGCGATTCTGACAAGGAAGAATGCCATGTCCAAGCACGGGCAGACAACCCCAAACTCAGCGATCTGATGGATCTGTCAGAATCAGAGCCAGAACAGGAGGACAATGAAGTCTACTTTGCTGGAAGAAAGCAGTCCTTCCCAAGGTATGCTCCTCCAAAACGCAAAGGAGGCCTTTGAGGGGCCAGACAGCGACCACTGGAGATGGGCACTGCAAGAGGAGTTGCAAAACTTAATTGAAAATGACATATTTGAAGTGGTACCTATGCCAAAGGGGGTCAAACCAATTGCATCAAAACTCGTGTTCCATATTAAATACAATGCCAACGGAAATGTTGAACGCCACAAAATACGCATTGTTGCACAAGAATTCACTCAAGTCAAGGGGGTAGACTACAAGGAAGTCTGAGTGCCTGTAGCCAATCTCGAGTCATTTGAATCATCCTCGCACTAACACCAAAGTACAACCTTGAATTAGACCAAATGGATGTCGCGACAGCTTACCTCAACGGCAAACTAGAGGAGGATTTGTACATGACTCCCCCGGATGGAGTGAAGGTACCAAATGGGTACTGCTGGCACCTAAAAAGGTCACTGTATGGACTGAAGCAGCAGGTCAAACGTGGAATCTCATGCTTGACAAGAAGCTTCAAGACCTGAGGTTCTCACGCTTGAATGCCGAAACCTGCCTATATGTTTACAGAAAAGACAACAAGATATGTTTCTTGGTAGTCTATGTTGATGACTTCAATCTTGCCATGAACTTGCAGCCATTCCTAGACGATATCAAACAAAGGCTGTCAAACATCTTCAAGATGCGTGACCTAGGCGCCGCAACGTACATCTTAGGCATACAAATAAACCAAAACCAAAAAGAACACACCATTTCCCTTTTGCAACAGCAGTACATCAAGACAGTTGTTGAGAGGTGCGGCATGAAGGATTCAAAACCCGCTTGGACACCCATGGCCGCCAACTCAAAGCTCACAGCCAAAGACCCTGAAAATAACACCACCGTCACCAAAATGGTTTTGGGGGGAAAAAGGTGTCTTACTCCAGTGTCGTCGGGTCGCTCATGTATGCCATAGTAGGAACCAGGCCCAACATCGCATATGCGGTCAGAGTACTCAGCCGTTTCAATGCAAATCCAAAGCGCCAGCATTGGACAGCAGCAAAGCACGTCCTTAGATACCTAAACACAACTAGTCACATGGAGTTGAGGTTTGACGGGAACAATGTGGGAATGGACATGTTGTTTCATGGCTATTCAGATGCAGACTGGTCTGGCAATTTGGATACGTCCAGGTCAACATCTGGCTACGTCTTCCTTTTGGTCTGTGGTGCTATTGGCTGGGCAAGTAAGCAGCAGACTATAGTTGCATTGTCTTTGACAGAATCGGAATATATCAGTCTGTGCTAGGCTGGGCAACACCTTGCATGGCTTTGTGGATTCTTTGAGGACATTGGTCACACTCAGAAAGGACCATCAACTCTGCTATGCAACAATCAGGCCGCCATCATACTCACCAGGGAAGCACAGTACAGGTCAAGAACAAAGCATATCCAAAAAAAGTACCACTATCTTTGAGATGACCTTGTTGGAAAAGAGGAAGCCGCTGTGCGCTATGTACCAACCAAAGATATGGTTGCCAACATTTTCACTAAAGCACTGCCTCACAAGAAACACTGGAAGTTCGTGAAGGCAATGGGACTGCACCTCCACACAAGTGGGAGTGTCAGAGAGTGAGCGCGTCGGGTACACGTCTAGTTTATGGCATCATGTGTGTTTGGCTACGCCGTCCTTAAATATGTTTTTCTTTGTTCACCACACCTCAGTTTGTCTCACATCTACGTGCACAATACTGAGGTGTGTCATCTTATGTTACCTATATTTTTACACACACACTTACAACATCACCTAGCATATATTACTTTCTGTTTAGGTGAGATACTGAGCGTATATTACTTTCTGTTTAGTTATGTATCTCCATTGCACATCAATTTTTTGACAGGCTTGTCTGCCATGAAGTGGTGATTGGCTTCAGTCTGTGGCACCATTGCTTCTGTGAGTTTGATACCGGTGGGGAGGGGTGTGCTGTGGGGGTTGCTGTCTGACATGCCAAAACGTTTGAGGACTTGTTTAGGTATGCCTTTTGTGATGACAAGATTGAGCCTGTCTTCAGATCCTTCTCTATTGCCATGCCAAGGATGAACAAGGGTTCTCTGAGATCCTTGAAGTCATAGATCTCCAAGAGTTCCTGTTTTGCTTTTGAGGTGCCTTCCCAAGTGGGTAGTACCAAAAATGTTGTCATTGAACCATATTGGTGGTGGTGTGTTCTCCATCCACCTTCCTCAATTGTACACATGGGTCAGCTCGGAAAGTATAGTAGCCAAGAGTTCTATATGCAGCGTCAAGTGTCCAGTACCAGTCCCTACCCCCTTGCATCATGCCATAAAGGGTTTTCAACAGTTTGAGCTTCATTCCCTCCCTCCCCAGAAACCCTGGGGGCATGTCCATGAACACTCAAAATTCCAGGATACTGTTTCGATAGGCTGATACAAAGTCAACTTGCCAAATCTCAAGACCAAGGAATACCGCTATGGCTATTGTGATGCAGAGAAATTTGAGTCAAACAACTGCTGCATATGTTTCATCATAATCTTCCCCAACAACCTGAGAATAACCTTTTGCCACAAGCCTGGCTTTCTTCCTCACGATATGGCCCTCTGTGTTGTACTTGTTTGCAAAGACCCATCTGCAACCTATTATCTGTTTCCCATTTGGTATGTCTGCCTCTGGTATCACCCTCCACACCTTTCAATCCTCCATCACCTTCAACTCCTGTTTGATGGGCCGGCATCCACAGGTCTGGTCTATGCATTGCCTCAGTGTAGTTTTTGGGTACATATTTGTCATCATCCATATTGGCTGATGTGAGAAGGGCCATGAACGCATACATGTTGTGTGCCAAGTACAACTTGGGTAGTTTGGGGGCGGGCACACTTTGGATTGAGCAACAAAGGGCAGGAGCTATGGCTGGGACGTCAATTGTGGAGGGATTGGGCGACACCACTGCGATTGCCTCAGGGTTACTGGGATTGGTGGCTGGATTGGGCTTGGCTATTGTGGTCTGTGGAGTGGTGCACCCCCACAGATGTGGGGGGGCTATAGGTTGTTGTGGGGTGAGTATTCTGGAGGTAGATGCAGGGGTTGGTGGAGGAGCCTTGATGGCTAGTAAGTCCTTGGTCTCCTTGATGAGCATGAGAGATTGATGACCTGATCCCTCATCAAAGATCATGTCACAAGATGTGATGATGGTCCTTGTTATGCAGTCAAGCAGTCTGTACCCTCTGACACTGGCAGTGTATCCTACCATTGCATATTTGACAGAGCAAGGGTCAAGCTTTGACTTGATGAGCTCTTCAGGTACTATGGCAAACGGTATCAATCCAAAAGGGCATAGGTGAGAGACAATGCTTCCTTGGGTATCCCTTCATGTCAAGACAATGGTAGAAGGTTTTGTGTATAGATCTGGGTTGCGGCTGCCTCAGCCCACATATCCTTTGGCAGTCCACTCTCCACAAGTAAGCATCTAACCCCCTCAATTATGGTATGGCGATAGGGATCAAAAGTGGGAACATGTTTTTTTTTCGACCATTTTTGCAGAATAGGAGGCACATCACGTGCCAGAGTCACCTGAGAAGTCACCTGGTAGCACATGATCAATCCTGGGGCCCAGGTTACTGAACTGGGTTCTTAGCAACATCATCCTTGCTTCTTAGTGACATCATAGGCCTTCTCAATAACTAAGCGCTTGTTTTGGGTACATTGGATTTACTTTTTACCTATTGTAGAATAGTCTTTTTCCCACCGAAAAAAGTATAAAAGCTGTAAAACTGTAGTATAGAAAAACAACTTTTCCCCCTAGTGCACATCTGGCTAGAGTTAAGAGCTCATTTCTATCCTGCTTCTGAAAAAGTTGCTAAATCCCGCTGTCGCTTTCTGCATAGCGGTAGCGCTTTGTCTGCATAACTCTTCAGAAATAGTTAGAAACCTTTTTCCCTACTTTTTGACACCCCTGCTATCACTATTGTTACTGCTTGTGGATTGTCCTGCACCATTGCTATTGTCACTGTTATTGTCATTGCTATTGCTATTGCTATTGTTCTGTTACTAGTTACTGCGCACTTTCCTGTTTCCATTTGCATAGTCCCTTCCAATTGTGCGGCATTGTCAATCTGGTGTTGCGCTATCATCCTGCTACTGGTTTCCCATTTTCCAGAGCATAGATCCTAACTTCCTCTTTGCATTACGCACCTTTTTCATCCTGGTTGCTTTCATCCCCCCCGCTTTCATCCTGGTACCGGTACATCCCGGTGCTGGCTGTTTGTTTTGTGGCAGTTACAAACACACCATGGTAAGGGGACCATGTGATGACCTAGACCAGTATATTATTGCAGGTTGCTGCTGCCGCAACATGGAGAACAAGATTGTGTTACTGACTGGAGCATATATTCCACAATACCCAGAGAAGCTGCAATTCAAAGAAAGAATCAATGAATGGCATTGCTGCAATCCTGGTAATGTGGTACCACCCTTTCCTGAGCTGAGGGCTACTATACAGGAAGTCCCGGTACAGCAGCAGTTGGTTCACAAAGTGATGATGCATGACGCTGTACCGCTTAACCAACGATGAGTGGATTGAGCATTTGCAGATTGAAATTTACAAGTTACAGCATCAATGCCATCAAGTGGCTGACACGGTACAAGTCCCTGTTGTGCCTAGGTTTCTCAGGGATTACTGCCCGTTACCAGATCATAAACCTGGCCCATCTGTACCAGCACCACAACCTAAAGCCAGGATTCTTCCTCTGTGGGACAATCCTTCTCCGCCACCAGATGATGGGTACAATCCGCTTCTCAAGAATCCTGACCTTGTATAGGCATAATATCACTTTGAAGGAAAAGGGCAAAGCTCCAGAATGCAATCCCGCTCCCCCTCCAACAGTAGATCCCACACCAGAAACCAAAACCACACCACTTCCTCCCTACGCCGGCATCTCAAACAAACCGCCACTGGCAAAAAGCCTTGACTCTAAAAAACCGAAATCCGCTGGAATTAAGATTTTAGAGTGGGTTATGGATACCGAGGTCTTGGTCAAAATAAAGGAACTGTGCGTAATTTCTCCTGATGTGCAAAATCTCGTGAAATCCGAGGTGGGAGCTACCAAATGCGTCCTTGCAAAAGGTACTGCAAATGACAATCAAGATTCCAACGGGGTCAACAATGCCCTACCTTTTGCACAGATTGCAAACCCACCAACAGCAGGACTCTCCAAATCTACCATCTTAATGCCCTGTCCACCCAACCGTTATCATCTCTAGCGGTCCAAACTTATGGGCCTGCCGCATTTAGTCCTGATCCTGCACAAACTGCAGAAGACCTCATTGAGAGATATTATTATATGCTGCCTCCTGGTGTGGACCCAGAAGTATTGACAGTCACTAGGGATACCAAGTTGCTTTGTTCCGTTCTCTCACTACTGTACTATTTTGACCAACTGTTCATAGGGTGTGATGCATGACAGCAGGTGTTCACTCAGCCTAGTGCTCACACCTACTAAATAAGGGAATTTTGGGGTGCGGAGCGCCTGATCCAATCAATTTTTATGCTATTTTGAGCCCATTTTGGAGGATTTGGGGACTGTGATGCGTAACAAGTACCCAAAGTGTTCAGTTCAGAGGTCCCTGTGACGTGTGATGTGAACACTTGGTCGAAATAGTACAGTAGTAGACGGAAAAGAAAACGTTGAATGCATCATGGATTCCGGGTCCCAAATCATATCTATGTTGGAAGACATTGCGCATTGTCTCAGTCTGACATATGACCCCCAGATTGTCTTGCGGATGCAAAGCACTAATGGTTCTATCAATTCATCCCTTGGTCTTGCCATGAATATCCCTTGCACCATTGCCAATATAACTCTCTATTTGCAAATTTGTGTAATCCAACAACCCGCCTATGACATTCTATTCGGAAAACCTTTCAATGTGTTGGTTCAATCCACAGTAAAAACACTTTCTGCTAATGAAACCACCATCACAATTCATGACCCCAATTCTGACCAAGTCCCCACCATTCCAATGTTCCCGCATTGAAGACCTAAAATCTGCAGGGAACCTATGCCACCGTTTGTAGTCAAAGACAACAATCAGTCCTTTTGGAACAGCTGCCCCCATCACCACCACCACCATCATGGATGATGATTCTGATATTGCTATCACCATAGACTATAATCCAACAGACAATACCACCCACATCCTTGCATATACCATTTTTGATAAATCCCTGTTATCATACTGTACTCATACCAACTCCTACAAAACCAATCTCCAAGATAAAAAACATTGTACATCTAAAGACAGTCAGAACAATCCCGCACTTTCCTACTTATACACTACTGCATCCAAACTATTTAAAACAATCATCCTGAAAAACAGTTATCTTGTTACCAACAATTACGTTCTTGGACATGCTTCTCTAGTACATACCAAATTTGTAGATACACAAAATCCCGTTACCCCTTTTCTTGGACAAAACTCATTCTTGGACAATACTCCTTGGACAGATACTGACATCCTCTCATCCGAAAAACCGAAGCGCAAAGGAGTCCAAGTCGAAAAGAAGTATAAACCGGTCTCAATGAAGACAAAACCAGTTGCCGGAAACATAACCGAAGATTTTCAAATTGAACAAAAAATACAAGGCAACCCGTTAGCAGACATTCCGACCCTAGATCCGAATCTGCCACTCTTCCAACTGATTGGACAATTTACCACAGAAAAACAGAAGAAATTTGAAAAGGATCATGATAACGTTTCCTGACTTCTGACAAGCTTAGAGTGCTGACAGATCTCATCACTAAACAGAATCAGGCTTTTGCTTGGGACAGTACCAAATGTGGTAGCTTCCAAAAAGACTTATTTCCTCCCGTTAAAATACCAACCATCCTGCATGTACCTTGGGTAGAGCATAACCAACCAATACCGCCTGGCTTACAGACCAAAGTTTGCAAGATCATACAAGAAAAGATCAAAGC
>JABAJX010000152.1:0-18851 GCA_018221735.1 Termitomyces sp. K1Aa
TATAAGGCGGTCTGCAGGATAGAATATCCTCAGACCAAACAATAGCAGTGTTCTCCAGTCCTATCCATTGAACCAACGTCCTTGCTCGCCCTCTCCCTCTTGCTTGCCCCTGGCCCGCCTTTGTGCTCGCTCATTGCCGCTCGTTGTTATGTGGCTTGTTTGTGTGCTTCTTGGTTGTGGGAGTATCCCACAGTTGTTGCCGCCCTTACAGTGATGATGGTCTACAGTAAGGAGAAAGACCAGGAAAACTTGTTGATACATCTATAAACAACAATATATCAATATGTGAAGACATGAGAGATATTGAGAGTGTCAGCTTAGTGTCAGCCGTGCTCAGGTATGCATGTGCAGACATTGCTTCAAGGTAAGATGGTCCTTGATAGCAGGATGAACATTCTTTAGAAGGATAAAATACTTATGGGTGTTTGATATGTATATAGATATGCTTATGCTCTCCATGCTCATGTAGATATTGCAAGTAGTAGTTGACACGTAATGGTGTGACTTGTGTGAATATATTATGTAAATCATGGGATTTCCCTTGACTTACATAACTGATTTCAGCATGTGATCAATGTTGTCTATGTAATGCATAATACTGTCATGTGTCATGATATGAAATTGGTTTGCTATGTGAAATTGGTCTCCTCTTGCACCTTTTGCACTCCTTTGCTCCCTCAAAAAATCAAGCATATACATGAACAATGTAAAAAGAGTTTTGTCTACTTACATTTTCTGAAATGGTTGTTGTAAAATTGTGGAAGGTGAAAAGGTGTGAAATCATCATGTGCAGACCCCTCTGGGCTTTTGGTGTGCTTCCAAAGGTTGCTTACAGAGGAACAGTATATTTCAGATCCTTTTATATATGCATGACTGCTTATATCAAACTTTACAAGCAAAGAAAACAACAGGAATGTTGTATAACAATGTAGTGAATACATTGGTTTCACTTCCTGGCTTTTTGGTAAACTGAATCTGACATCTTCCACAAGTCATATTTCCCTCTATAAAATTTACTTTATCATACATCAGAGGTGTATTAAAATGCTCCAAAGGTCTCAAGGCTGTAAATTGAGGAAACAAAGCTACATTAAAAAAATGGTGAGAAATTTCACTTCCCATCACATGACAGTATATATAGTCAGTTCAAAGTCAGTCAATTCCATTGACATAGCGAATAAGATCTAAAGGATCTCAGACATGCCGTCCCCTGGAGCGGCCCATTAAATCATGTATAAAATGTAAAAAACTCCTTGAGAATGTAGACTGCTTTTCAGCTCAGATGTGTTTCTTATCACTTAGACTAGAAACTGTATAGTTTCTAACATACTTAGTAAACAGCCACAGAGATATTAAGACAGGTTTTGAAAAACATTCACATTGCATTCACATTGATTAAGATGGATGACACAGCCACCAAGTCAAATTTGTTTTCCACAATTCAATCACCATTCCCATTTACACTATACTTCTGCTATTGTTACCTTGGTTTCCTTGTAATTCTTGTAGAATACATCTCTGAAATGGCTGTAGAGCTGTTTTCAGACATTTTTAACTGTCTTTTTCAAGCTTCTCATTGACAGCCCTAAAAATCATGTGATATTAGTATATAACACTTTTATACACTGTAAATTACTTTTTTACCAAGCCCAAAATTTCCCTCAGTAACTTACCTATTAGTTACACCTATCTGAGTTTTATACCCAACCCTAGTCAGTTGGTATCCTGACTCCTTACGATCTCAGGCACATTTCTTTCTGCCATCCCTTTGTCCTGGCAGCTTGTTCTGGCTTCTGTTAGATTCATCACCAGTTTATTTTTGTTTCCATCCATGTGATCCTCCCTTGATGTTCATGGAAAACATGTAATAGATAATGTGCAAAAAAAAACATATTTCACAAATGGGCCTACAATACAGATGTTTAGCAACACTTCCCTCCCTCATACCCCCCCCCTCCTTTGCACACCCTCCTCTGCCCTTATGCACCCTTGCTGCACCCTTGTGCACCCTTTTGCATCCTTGTGCACCCTCACACACCCTTGTGCAGCCTTGTGGCAAAAAAGCAAAGATTCATGGAGGGTGACAGTAGTTTCATCCCCTCTGTTGTACCAGTCCCCCTGCTTCTTTTAACTCTGTATTGGTTTATCTCTGAACATGTTTCCAAAACAAATGGTCCCACATGTTCTATTGAGAGTCCTGTAGAGTTTGTTGACACCTGCTTACCACCTCAAATATTTGCACAACATGCTTCAGGATGATGCCCACACCAAACAGAAAAAGATTATGCTAAAGGAGCAGGAGGGAAAGACAACAAAGGACCAATACAGGTGGTATGTCACAAACTATCAGGTTTGGTGGAAACAGGTTTACCAGCCTGCTGTAGTTGCTGCCAATACTATGCACAACACTCTTCCTGCATTTCCCATCACAGCTTCAAAGGTGATGATGTTCCTTGATTATGAAGCCTCCTGCCCGAAGGTATGTTTTCTTTTCAGCTCAATTTTTTCTTGCTAGTCAATCATATATCTCCTCTAGAAGCAGAAGGCTGAAGGCACTTCTGAACACATACCAGGCTCTTTTCTTGGACGCTCTCACTTCTCTAGCATTATCAATGCTCTTGAACATTTCTGCTGTAACACACAGAGTGACTATAGGAATGATCTTGAAGCCCAGAAACCTCTTCGATCTGACAAGCATATCCAGAAATTTGAGGATGCTGCTGCGCACCATGAACCAGAACAACAGAGCAACAAAAAGTTTAGAAGGAAACCCACCTCAAAACTCATAAAAATGCAATAAAAAATTTGGGCCATGATTATGTAATAAGTCTAGATTTTGAGAGAAAAAATTCAAAAATTAGAGACCCCACAATGCTCAAAAAGAGTCGATAGACTATTTCTCAACTTACAAAAATTTAAATTCATACCAATAGCAAAGGACTTGATGCAAGACAAGCTAAGTTTGTGATTAGAAAGTGCTACTCACATTGTTGTGTTAGAGCAGGAATTATGATGAGCATATATATGCTCGTAAAATAGGTCGATATTTGAAATAGTGATGATATAAAAGGCAATAGATTAGATATATTATTAGATAAGATAACCAAATAAGGAAAAAAAGGGTCCAAGTCTAGATTTGAGGTAGAAAAAAAATTCAAAGTCGACATACAGAAAATTGGTTATGTTCAGTCAAAAGCTATAATCAAATAGAGTTCATTCCAAGAGTTTGGCAGAAAAATCTCAATTTTTGAAGGAGGAGATAGCATTTCAAAATTTCGGGGTTTGAACTGTCTATTTTGAGCGTCCTGCACTGTAGTCCATTTTTGAATATATGTGCATTTGATTTTGCTCGGTCTCCGAGGTATCCACTCGACCGGCCTAACCGGCCATTGTATAACCGATTCGTACCCGCGGTCTATATTTATGTTCAGACTATAACTCTAACTGACCTTCTGACCCATCCTTCTTCTCTCACTATTTACACAATGTCTGCACCAGGTATTTAACATCACCACTCCACAAAGGTTATCTCCTCAAAGCGTTGCAGATCTCTCTGTTAGCTCTCTCTTCAATGTCAAGGGAAAGATTGGTCTGTAATGTTCATGCAAGTCGTTCTCACCGCGTGCATCTAATTGGGAATGTATAGTTCTCGTTACCGGAGGAGGTTCTGGCATCGGAAAGATGATTGCTGCCGGGTTTGCGCAGAACGGTGCTAAGGTCTACATCGCAGCTCGCAAGGTGGACCAATTGAAGGAGGTACGTCTTCCTTTACAGTTGAACTTTCCAATGCACTCAAAGCGCTTTCATAGGCTGCCGCAGAGATCAGCAAGGGAGCCGCGATCCCAGTGGAATGGATCCAGGCCAATCTGAACGTACGTTCGAGGTCTCGGCCGTCTAGGTTTTCATGCTGAATGCCGGACCTTGCCCTAGTCAAGAGCTGGATGCGATGCTCTCGTTGCAGACTTCAAGAAACGGGAAAACAAGCTCCATGTCCTTGTCAACAACTCAGGTATCACCTGGGGTGGACCATACAACGACTTTCCCGAGGACAAGGGATGGGACAATGTCTTCAATGTCAACGTCAAGGCTCCCTTCTATAGTATGTGTCAAACTTCTGATCGGATTGCTTTCCATGCTCACACATTATGGCTATAGCGACCGCTGGGTGAGTTACCTGTGTTCAACGCTGTAGCTCATTAATGATTTGCGAAGCCTTACCGACCTATTGGCCAAGGACGCCAACAACCTCGATCCCGGGCGTGTAATCATCATCTCCTCAACGGCCGCAACGGACCCTCGTGTCGAAGGTGCCCTCAGCCGCAACGGAAACGGGACATGGAGTTGTACGTCTCCTTCGTTCGTTTCGTGCATGTACATCCCTCACCTCGTTCCTTGGCAGATCAACCAAGCAAAGCAGCAGGTTCGTTCCCAGCTGTCTCCGACATTGTCGTTTCATGCGTTTACTCATACTCATGACAATCTTAAGCTAACCAGCTCACCTCGGTTCTGGCACTAAAGCTTGGACCTCGACATGTGACGTGAGGATTTCATATTTCACGGGGTGCTGTCGAATAGCTTATTGGTCTTAAACTCTTTCGCAGCGTTAATGCCATTATGCCTGGGTTAGTTCTCTGCGCGCCCTTCTTCGATACCTACTTACGACGTTTCCAGACTCTTCCCGAGTAAGATGACAGCCTATGGTATCCAGTCCGCTGGGAAGGAGGCATGGGCTGCAGGCCAGCCATCAGGTGCTACCTTCGTTTCATTTCATTCCTACATCTTTCTGACTGACCTTCCAACCCGCAGGCCGTTATGGTATCACCGAAGATATGGCCGGTGTTGCACTTTTCCTCGCCTCACCCGCATCTGCACACGTTACGGGCACACACACGATCCTTGACGGAGGATCTCGATATGGTGGTGTGGGCAGGACATCTAGCACCAAGCTTTGAGACTTTCACCTTACCGACACAAATAAAATACTCGAGACAGTTGCTCGGTTTATTAGGGCGGCATAATATTATTACATTGAAAGCTGCTCTTGGCAATTGTGCCGCCCATGCCTGGTCCCAAATCCAAGTAACCACATAGCAAGCAGACAAAGCAAACGGCAAGACAGGAGAGACAAACAGGGGTAGACATCACGATAATTCTCACCTTCACCTTTTCCTCCCCTCCCCGATCGGTGCGGGCATATTCTCACTCCTATTCTCGTTCTGACTACGACGTCCCAAGTTCATCCCTGCTAGACCCGCCACCACATCCCCCTGACCACCTGCTGCACCTCCCTGGCCAGGAATCAAATTCGCATTAACATTCCACACCGACCCCGATCCTATACCAGGCACAGGGGACGCCTTCCCTGTCGCCGCAGCCCACTTGCTTTGTGTGAACATCCGTGCTTGTTCCAGTAGCGCTCTATACATCGTGTTGTTAAATCCGATACATTGAAGTGCGATGCAAGCGACTTTAAGTGCGCCGGCGGCATAGAGCTGTGTTACTTCGTAGACGTTTTGGGGGGAGGTATTTTTACGCGCTACAATGGTTTCTTTTACTATGAGTTGGGTTATCTGCGTGTGTCGAATGAAGGAGTGTCAGCAGTGAATGAATGATAGACTCGGATGATGAAACAGGGAAGGGCTCATATCAAAGCCACGATCCTAGAGGTAGAGATATCAAGTTGTAAGACAGAACAGACCTCTGTGGGAAGTGCAGCCCACTCCTTTGTCGTTAGATCGGCTAGACGAAAGGCGGTATATACACCCGCATAGTACCAGGTCCCATCCTTGTTAAAGAAGCACTCTAGATTGCAAGATTAGTATGGTAATGTACAAAGAGTAAGGATGACTAACCAGTCGGCTTGCTCATGCGTCCGATAACGTCGATAGAAGTCCAGCGATGAGCAGTGGCAACGCGAGGGTTTGTACTACACTTGAAAGCGGGCGTATAAAAGTAGCCGTGCTCCTCGCGCTCGGGGCACCATATCGTCGTCGTAGCGTAAAAGAGGCGGTATTGGTTCAGCCTAGACGTTGAGTGGAAAGGAAAATCAAATCAAGTCGATGGCTTCGGTACTCACGACGTTCGAAGAGGCTTAAATGGAATGTCAAAGTCGCATGTGAGGTAACCACAGAGGTACTTACTCCAGACAAGGTTGAAATGAATTCTTGGATTGTCAAAGGAGCAGGGATACTAAGAGGGCTCAGAGTTTCTTCGGGTGCATCTTCTGGAAGTGGTAAGTCTGCTAGAACGGCATTTCGTGCGACCACCATATCTACTGGCTCGTCGGAGGCTGGATAATGGGAAGCCGGCTATCACGAGACCCAACTCGTTAGTAGAAGGCTCGATATCAAGATCTTTTAAAGTACTCGTTGTTCCAAGAATGGACCATACATCGAGTCTGCACTACTTTGTGTGGCAAAATTCTGCGATAGTTGAGAGGGTGTGGGTGATTCGACAGATCTTAGAGGCAACAATTGTGGAGTGGATCCCCGAAGGTCCATATTGTTCTGACAGAAGGTCAGTTAATCTATCCTGAGATGAGAGTCAAACCTAAAGTGCCTGTGATACTTCGACGAATTTTGCGGCGTTTTCTTTCAATGTTCTAATCTCAATTCGCAATTCAACGATCGTTCGCTCGAGATGTGCAATTTCCTCTTTCATTTTGGTTGCTTCTGGTCTATCTGAAACCGCCGAAGAGTCCGATATGAAAGGAGAATTCGCTCTAGATTTGATATTCTGTTGAAGAAGCTCTATGGTTGCTGACTTTTGTCGTATGGATTCGTGCGCTTCGACCAGACGTTGAACAGTGGCATCACGCGCCTTCAGGGCTTCAGTAGTCCGCGTGCGCTCAATAGCGACTTCAATAGCTAGTTCTGAAATTCTGAAAGGGTCCTATACGATTCAGATCAGTGCAGTTAGACCGCATATATAGAGGTTTGTTAGTTACAGGCGCTTTGGTAGCGTCCATTTCTGTTTTATCACGAGATAGTTGGGTCTCAGGAGGAGTCAAGTCGGCATCTACAGCAGAGTCTGGTCGAGGGAGAGTAGCCATTGTCGTGATAGGCTTGGGGTTCGTCGTCGTTCGAGACAGCGAGCAGCCATATTTGTACATATTTGATCTCGAGGTTCTAGTGCCGGCACACATTCATCCGACTTCCGAGGCTTCTCAGTTTGCAACTCCCAAAACTTCATGTCTTTGCTGGTCAGAGCCTCCGTATCGCGGCAAACTGCGCCACAATTCGCGCGTCTTTGCATTTCCGCCACACGACCTTACTCAGAATTGCGCCATAAACCACCCCCGATACGACCCGAGTACATAGTTGAAACCTTCTCTGGACCCTCTCGGCCACGGCCGTACTACGTTAAACATCCACCAACGCGGGAACTTCCTCGTATCAAGGTATATCATTCAATTTTTGAGTTTTTAACAGATCATTAACCAGTCGATAGAAACGATGGCCTACAGTTGTGGGCGCTCTTGTCCTCGGGGTCACGGCCTGGGCAGCATTCATGACATACGTCACAAATCAAGAAATGATATCAAGTTCTGTCGTTCGGCAGATAATGAGATCTGTCCGGGACGACGAAAAATTAAGGGAAATTCTGGGAGAAGCGATTCGGCCTCAGCCGGAATGGTGGCTCAATGGCGATCCTCTGATTCACGGCAAGGTAATTATTTGATGTTCGAACTTTCATACAAGAATTTTCTTGTTGAAAGCATGACGCGTCCAGATCAGCCAGTTGCAAGGGAACGTTGATGTTAGCTTCCGAATCAAGGGCTCCAAAGGTGCATTATTCTCAAGGCTTGTTGATAGTTGATGTGAACATTTATACTTGCTAGGCGCTGGAACACTTTACTTCACTAGTATCCGGAAGGAAAAGGGAGTTCCTTTCACAATATGTACGCCAATTTTTGTGAAATCGCGCTTCGATGTTGACCTCTTTTCAGTACGGTTCAAGGTCATATGTGATGACGGAACTATCGTTTTAGTAGATGCCATACCCGCATAGGCTCTAATCTCAGCTTCGTGTTTCAAGACTGGTAGCTTTCATTCATCAGCCTTGTCGACTTTTGGACGAATATTCTATAATCAACGTGTACTTATCGCTACAGTATAGTCTTCTCATGAATGCATCGACTTCCATCCAACACCGACGCAAGCTCGCTTAATCTTTCTGGAATAGCTTCGAAACACACACGATCATGACGCTACCTAAACTCCCGCTTGAGCTCAGAGGTCGCCGCGACTTCCATCCTATACCAAGAGCTATTTTTGAGCTCATGTTCCCAGCGCTGATAGAAACAAATCCTATGTACGTCAGTTTTTTTCCAGCCTCAGGAAGGACTGTCACGGCTCCACTGACTAGTTGGCCGCCTAATTATGTCTGTCATGATAAACTACATGAAACTAAATCCGGCTTGCTAATCGACGCGTCTTGACAATAGATAGTCCCTCTGACATTGGGTTGGAAGGCTTCACATTGAATGAATGTGGCGCGATGTCTCAATAATCCAACGAAAATAGTACCAGAGTCCGTATCTCGTGAAATCGCTCACGCTAATGGCCTCCCCGTTCATAAATCTCTAATTTGAGTATTCAAGGATTCTAGTAACTTGAACATATTCCGCCATTCAATGGCGCGTATTGTGGCTCCCTACTAAGAGGGTGTGTATGTGCTACAAATCGGTCAAGAAGAGCAACCTAAATTTAGAGTACGACTTAAAGTTATGATTATATACATGTTATGCTACATATGTACAGTAATTTCTAGAGCAAGAGTGAGGCCATAACCAGGCATTAGTTAGGTGGTATAAGGTGTACTATGACAAGATAACCAAGAAAAGCAATCCAGGATTCGACAGCAGAATTAAATATGTTAGTAAGTGGGTTCAGATAACACAAGAAAGCAAAGAGGATAGCACAAGAGGATAGCACGAAATGACAGAGGAGCTTGAGGGGTTCAGAAATCACGGATGTCCCATTCAGAATCGGAGTCGTCCGATGTGACATGGAAAACATGGTCCTTCAGGGTAGCATCGCGATACAAATTCAATAAGTTCGAAGCATCGTTAGACTTGGCGTTGACGATGTCGTTGACGATGTCCGTCTTTTTCTTACGCTGGCCACGGCGGCTTTCAGTGGGATAGTGGCACGCGAGACCACGACGAGCACATTGACTAATGATATATAATGTAAGTGCTCACCAACGAGGACTCAGCAGGAATACACTTACTTGCATGTAGGATCATCGCTCCCTTCCGGCGGCGGACCACAAGCAATTTTCCTACCACGACAGAATAAACAAGCCATGATGGGCTTGCCGTCCTTATCTCTCAGGAGCTTGGCGCGCTTGCGCGGCGCAAGAGACGTCAATTGTACGCCCGAGGCAGGCTTAGGTGGGGTGTACGGGTTTGGGCGAGAACGTGAACGAGGGGAGAGGTGGCACTTGCGGGGTGACAAGGGTTGCACGCGGGTTGATGAAGCGTCAGGGTTATTCGATTTTTTTAAAGGCGGAGGGAGGATTGAGAGAGCCGGCGTCTCGGCAGTATGCATCCTCTCTGATGTATGCAAATTTTCGTTGGCGGCAATGGCATCAACCTCCCAGTCGCCAGTGTATTGTGGTTTCTCATTCGGCGGTAGTGCGGGTGTAGACGTACGGATAGACTCAGGAGGAGTTGCAAAAAATGTTGATGGGTAAACGTTTTCTTGGTTGTTCGTGGGCGTATATGGGGGTGGACGAAGGTTAGCTTTCCTTGTGTTCCGAGCCGGCCTCGTGCGGCGAGCAGGCGCTAGGACCTCGAGGGCGAAGAGGACTGTTTCTTTTCTGGGCGGCGTCTGCATGGAGCAAGGCTCCTGAATATGAAGGGATGAACAATCAGTTGTATAAAATTGAAAGTCGATATGACAAACGCACCGGAACGATTTCTGGAGAACAGCTGGGATCGCAGCCCTGTGATGATCCTGCACGATTATGAGGAACATAATCGTGAGAGGTTGCGTTGGGATCGCGCTCAGTGACTTTGGCCGAGGTGTTGTAGAGAATAGTCAGGGGCCGGTGTACGAGGACTTCGAGGCGAGGAGACGGTGAGAAGGTGAGGGCATTAGCCAGAGTGAATGTGGAAAAGTCTGGCACGGGAGTAGGAGCATGAACAGACGTAGACATGGATGTGAACGGTTTTGGTGAGCCGTCGAAGCTGGTGTCCATCGGTGTGTCCTCACGAGTAAAAAATGACGGTGGTTGGTCCCACTGTGCATAAGGGAATTCTTGCTCAATCCAAGCATTGACCGCTGCCTGTCGTGCCAGAGGGAAGGTGGCGTAAAATCGTTCGTCCTCTTCTAACATAGTCCTTTCAAAGGACGAGCTGGGGAGAGCTGCGATGCGGGCTCGCACCTGATAGACGCCGCGATAAGCGATAAAGTACAAGATAAAAATAATGTCTCCTACTTTTTGGCGGGCTCTTTCCCAGTGAAGCTCGGCTTCCTGACGGGAGATCGGGTACGGCAGTAGTTGATGGACTATAGGAACATTAGAGAACGTATTTTCGGCCATGGACGTGGTTTTGAAGGATATCGCGTTTTTTGGGGGGCGCGAGGAGGTTAAATAGAACGAAGAGGTTTTTAAACTTCGAGAAAGTGCGATTCCAACGCGAACATCTGTCCCGCTAAAAAGAGATTATGTAGGTTCGTTAGACCCTGGCCTACTGAGAACAGGGACGTTAAGGATAAACAAAGTATGCACAACTATATCAAATGATCTAACAAATCTCTCGATTTTCCACTTGATTTCGGTTTCACTCGATATGGTCTATACCCCATTCATCTTTGGAACGAATCTTGTCTAAAAATGAGCGGAGGATCACCCATCGTGAGGTTGTTTCATTCGAACTCGTGTGATGGGTTAGGCAGGCAAGAACAATTGTATTGCCACGTTGGCTGCATATTTTTTTTCTTTCGTTGCTCCCACTTTGCAAGCTTGGGCACAGCCCTTGACAGCGTCATTAGTAACTTGTGTGGAATCCAGGTACTGTTCGGAATACGAAATTTTGTCTTGGCGACATTCCTTCTTGAAGGTTGCTGAAGCGCTGATCGGCGAAACTAACTCTCAAAGGGGTAACTTGTTTCTGGATTCGTTAGTTTTTGTAATTGCTTCTGGCAATTCAGTCAAAGTTTTGCAGCCAATTCAAGTATCAATATATCAGCTTCCGAAGGAAAGACGTCGGCACCGCGGCCGCCCATGTTACATAGCAGGTTAGCAGGTTAGCTCTCGAATATTTGATTCAGATCCTTTTTTCCCTCTTGCACGGTTTCCCACAGTACAAGAGAGGCTGAATACATACACTCTTTTGTGCAGGTGTGGTTTACATGCCCCACAAAACCTGCTATAGTTACGAGATCGAGAATATGCAAATTCAAGAAGATTGAGTTTTGAGCTTAATGTATCGGTTCAGGATGAAATCGAACTTGGCGTTCGATAGGGTACCGGTCAAGTGCGTGGCTTTTGCGTGGCTTTGTGGATCATCGCATCTTAAATCTGGTTTGACCGATCGATGTATGCTTTGAACGCATCTGGTATAGTAGATCTCGGTGGCGCAGGAGGTTGTAAGGGACGGGGTGAGAGGGCATTCACACCTTGACACATTGCGTGCGAAGGAGTTAGACAGTGTAAGGCTCACTTTGCCCAACTCCAAGGTTCAAGCACGAGAGGTGTTGTAAGTTCAGATGAATCCTGAGAGATAGATATTTATCTTTCAATGTTTGAACGCACCTATGTAGCGTCCAGGCGAAAATCTTCTCTCCCCGCGAAGGCCATTCACCCGCGCCGCGTTCCTGTAGTCGACGACAGGTGCAGTCAATTACCTGCCCCATTTTTAGGGTAAGTATCTTCTGTCTTCCCTGTTCACCTAGTGGACATCGCGACTTGTACATAAGTAAGCTGTCGCCGAAACTCTCTTGGGGTCCACATGGAAAAATGTCCAAATGGAGAACGACAATGTAACGCGTCCGCGAGCCTGAGGCAAATCCTGGCAGATCAGTAGAAGATCAGTCCAGATCAAGTAAGTGAGGATAGAGACCTTAACGAGATAAATTAAAACTTCAGTCACATCCAATAGTGAAAAACCATACACTTCGGTGGTTTTATGGCAAACACAACGTCAGAAAATCAATAATCTCCCTTGAATCTGTCCTCGACCTTCTGACCATTCCTATAAAGCGGTAATGTCAATACTGGCATGGCTGTGCCCAAATCAGTGATGACTATATGATTAGATGGATTAGACAAGGATAGAAACAGTTATAAGAACACTGAAAGTGACACACGAGTTCGACGAAAATGACAACGTGAGATAAAAACTCCTTATCTAGGAGTTGAAGCGGAGCGGTCTCCACGAGGAGGCAGGCTCTCCGGGCGAGATAGAGAATCCCAATATCGATATCGGCTGCAGAGTGCAAAACTTACTAGTGGCAAATACGTCAACAGTCAACCAACAACTAGACTTGCGAAACGGACCTCGTTGCTCTAGGGGTTTTCTACGACAGCAGAAGATGAATTCAGTAACAAACGCGAGGTAGTCGTTAGGTGAGAATCTCTGGTGGTTGTAGACAAGTCGAAATTGGGGTATGTAGGTGACTGTGAGTTGCAAAACAAATGACGTGATCCCCGTATAAGACTTTTCAAGGTCCGCGTGAAAAGACAAGGGTAGAGCAGGAAATCCAGAAGCCCGATTCGGAGGCATGGAGGGGACAGTTACCCACAATCGAAAAGCGTGGTCAGTAAGCCATATGATGTGGCAAGATTTGCTGTCAGGTTTTCGGAAACCTTTCCAATTTTACTAGTCCATTACCTTTCGAGTCGGCACACGTGCTGAATCCGAAAGAAGCTCACGATTGAAGCCAAGAGCAGGTATCCAGGATGATATCGATTGGATCCTCGTTCAGGGCATGGAAAAGAAGAAGCAATGAATGACACTACCAGTGCCACTACAATCATCGATGGACTGGATATAGTTATAATTCTTCCTACAGTCGTTCGACGTTCAACGTTCAGTGCTCTCATGGAACTTACATGATGTGCTTCTGTGGAGGTACAATAAGTACATCCATCAACCAAAGAATCAATTTCTAAATGTATGATATAGCAAAGACATCACGACGAAGCCAGACGACAGTGAAGAATGAGTGGATAGACGACGAAAACACACGGGGACAGCCCGACATGCACGTATATCAAGGCTCAAGACTCAAGGGCAGCGAGCTCAGTCCTGATCTCCACTTCACCCTCAATCTTCCTGAGCTGTGTCGCCTCAAGCCGTTCCCCTCGCTTCGCCTTCTCCTTGAGCTCCTCAATTGCCTTGAGCTAGACAAGAACAAAAAAGGAAAAAAGACATCCATCAGCATCTATCTAACACACCCAAAACAACACGACTTGACGCACCTTCTTATTCAAATTCCGTATCTTCTTTGCCGTAGGATCGAGCGTCGAGCTATCTAAGCCCGGCGTAACAGGCGACATCGGCGTTCCAACATCCACCACGAAATCCTGCTGCACAGCCGGTGTGCTGGTCCCGCTAAGCTGCCGACTATCCACCCCATTTCCCTCGTCCCCACCCTGGCCACCAGAACCATCCTTCTTTCCCTTCCTCTTCCTTGCACCACCCTTCTTCTCCCCTTCCGGTCCAGGTGATTCAGCATTCGCCGACGGCGCACCTGGCACCTGCCTTCGTCCGTGGTGGGTATACCCATTGCCATTGCCATTTCCCGGCGGTGCAGCACCAGGCGGGAGATGGTGCGGCGAACGACTGTACACCCTGGGCGGCGTCGATGTTCCATTCGTCGGAACTCTCGCAGCCCCACCCTCATCCTCACGCTTATAGATCGAAGGCGTAGCGAGTCCGCGTGCACCGGGCGGGCGGTACGCACCCGCAGGCTTTGTCGGAGTGGGCTTCACAATATTCGCATGATCTTGCACGCTCGCTGCTGGCGCGGGGGCATTAGGTAGGTGCTGTCCGAATGCAGGTAATGACTCGATGGGAGTCGGACGCCACGAGACTTGGTACCATTCTTCGCCTGGCTGGATGTGCAAAAGTGGGCCAGTGCAGTGCCAGATCTTGACGCCATTGTCAACACGGAGTCGTGGAGAAAGTGTGGCAGTGAGAAGGGTGCGTCCATCTGGGGACCATTCACAGTACGAGGTGTTCGGAGCATCGATGGTGCAGACTTGTCGGAGGGTGCGGCGGTCGAAAATATCAATTTTGCCAGCCAGGTTACCAAAGCCTGCGAGAAGGACGAGGCGGCCTTGGGGATTGAAGGAGATAGTGTTGCGTGGGTGGGCTCCAAAATCGTGTAAGGCGCGGACTCGCTGATCAAAAATTACGGTCTTGGCCGGCATGTCTGGGACTTGGCGTCAGTCTGCTATCTTACGACAAGATGATTAACGTACAGCCATAGACGACTCCAAACTCTTTCGAGTTAGGTGCCCATGCAAAGTCGTGGATGGGTCCCTCCTTATCGAGTGTGACGCGACAATCGAAATTACCTGCTGCACTAAGAAGGTATAGGCCTGTCTCTCCGTAGTAGCTCTTGTTGGTATTGTCTACTTCTGTCTGGGTCAATATCAACACCTGCGTGCCGAGCGTATTCCATTTGATCTGTGCCCGATCTGCCTTGTAGAATGACTTTTGGCACGTAGCTATCCCGGCAAGAGACAGGAGGCCATACATTTTGATGCTAGCCGGGGCACCCTGTGATACATTAGAAGAGTGGGTCAATCAGGGAAAGAACAACGCTACACACCTTCTTCTCTGCAACAAAGACTGCCACTGATGGATTCAAGCCAGGACTGAGAGAAACCATGGTGGCACCCTCAACTTTAAGCTTGTCAATCATGCCCTTGGACCACTCAGCAGGGCGATAGACTTGAAGCTCGCCCGCAACGAGGCGCACGGCATGCGACTCTGAAATGGTGTACTGAACGTCCCAGCCTTCCTGGGACTTTTGCGAGAAGGCAACGAGCTCCTCGCCTGTGCTCGCGGAGAAGATCCGGAGATTTTTGTGTTGCGCGCCGTCTTCGAGTTTGACTAATTTCTATATGGGTTGATTTGAACATTCAAACGAGGCGTTTCAACGTACCGGGACGTTCCCATGTTGAGAGGTATGTACCGCGAGGGGAGAAGCGGATTTCAACGACATTGGGGATAGGAAGCTCGAGGAGGAGTTGAGCACCCTCTGCCTGGAATATCCGCACCCTGCGAATGATGAGATAACATGAATCGGTAGAATAGAGAGAACGTACACAGTAGGTAAGGCATAAGCGAAGAGTCGACCATCAGCACTGTAATGGAAGGTGCGAGCGGGTACGTCAGGCCCAACGAAGCCCTCTAAAGGCTCGTATTTCGGAGAACCATGGACAAGGCCAAGCGATTTTTGCGCACGGACTGAAATATAATCGTTAGCTCGGATGTTAAAGATGTGACTCAATTTAATCATCAACGGAACGCAAATTTCAGCTTTTCACGCTGAGCCACGCCTTCAGCTGCACTTTGATTATATACCTTCCTCCGCTCAAAATGCTCAACAAAGAGCGACGCGCAAAAATGCAAGTTCAATCCGAAAAATGCTCACATGCGTACTGCTGGGTGTATTGAGATGCCATTACGGAATTAGTGGATGGACTAGTGGGGGAGAAAGTCCAAGGCTCGGGGTGCAGGAAGCAAGCTAATGCTTCAGGAGGAAGGTGAAGTAAAACACTGCCAAGGCACACTCAATTCATTCAGATCAGTGTTTGGCTCTGTTTCCATTGGACGGCATGGTCTAGGGCAGGCCTTCGACCAGCCAATTGGCTTACGTAACACGTGACGGTCATATCGAAGCCAACGCGTTGAATTTGCGTGAGCCTGAGGTACTACATCTACTTGTTGATTTATTTTTTACCTGCGCCGATGGGAAATTCGAAGAAGAAACCGCCCAAACGGCGATCTTCCGCCCAAAAAGCTAGCCTTCTCAAAGCACAGCACTCACGCCAGCGAAAACAGGGCCTACTACAAGTGGTCAATGATTCGCCTTGCAGTACACTACCGAGAAACAACGTTGTGACCGTCCAAGCAGCCGAAATGGAATCAAAGTTGGAGGGGATAACGCGGAAGCTAGAGGAGGAGAAGCAGAGGAACCTTCGTCTGGTAAAGTCCAACGAAGACCTGAAAGCAGGGAGGGTCGAGATAGAAGCAGAGCTTAAACAACTTCGAGCTGTATCAACACAGATGGACACAGAGATTGCGGCACTTAGCGTACTTACAAATGACCGAGGACGAGATATTTGTCGCCTCGAGGACATAGGTCGGGCTCTTCGACGCGATCTTTCACGGCTCAAAAAAAGCATGCTTGGAGGTGATCAAGAGTAAGGGGAGCGTTGAAAGATACCGAAAAAAGGCTATGGTCGGAGTACATGTTCAGCGAGTTACGAGCTATTCTCAAGTATTAGAAGGACCAAAATACAAGGTCGATGACACACCTGTGGGGAGAAGAAAGTTGAAGTACTGATGCACTTACTTTGCCTGGTGGAAACGCATGAACCAAGGTTTACACAATCTAAAAGACATCCTAAGTTTGTTCATTCACCCTTATTGTCAAGGCGTTAGGAAAACCCTGAGTCGCAAAATTAGCACAATAGTATGTATTTATCAATTGTGTTCATCATGCATTATGGAACAAAAGACGCTGAGAAGCCTCGAAAATACCCAATATCTTCGGAGAAAGACATTTTTGAGCTATCAAAGCATCAAAGATGTCTTTGAGGAGATCATCCTTTCTCTCTGGACTATCGGATCTGCGTGGACTCAGAACTTGTGGCGCAAAGTCGACACACCAATTCGGTAGGTATAATGTCTCTCCTTCTACTTATCTGAGGTACTAGAAACGGCGTCATTGGCCTCCTCAACATTGCGGGGACTCTCACTCCCGGACGGTGATTTACTAGGCATGGTGTTGTGAATCGGGTCCCCCTCAATACCTTCTCCTTCATCATTCGAATGTTCCTCCTCTTCTAAGGCGTCGAGCTCATCTAGAAGATCGTCAATCTCGTCTCTCTCAGGAAGAATCACTTGTACAGGTGAGGGGCGGGGAGGTGGCGTCCTGACATGAAACAATGCAATTAACTCCCGTATTTCCGCATCCTTTTGGTCTTGACTAGGGTTTCTCTCGGCCCGATCAAAATCAATTATCGAGATATGGTCGTCGTCTACGAGCATAAGATTCTGTTCTCCTATGTCACCATGACAGATACCCACTTCATGGATACTTTTAAGAATCCGAATATAAGCTTTCCTAGGGGAGACAAACAAGTTGATCACAAGGACAATAGAAGTTATCTAGCCACTTACTCGATTGCTTCTGATACCCTCACGAGAAATTTCGTTTGATCTGGCCTCAAGTGCCACAAACATTTCCCGACATAGCTCATAACGAGTGCTACGGTATCGGTTTCGACGTCTTCGAAGAATCCGAAGACATGAGGGATTCCTTCCACAACACCGTGGCTAGAAAGGTGCTGATAGATGGAGTATTCATGATGCATACTTTCAATGTCTTTCTCTTTGAAGCCAAGTTTGACAGCAACGCGGGTTTTTCGTGTGCAGCCGTCAACCAGAAGCTCCAGTTGAGCATCATGGACAGTCCCAACAGCTCCAAGACCCAAAGTTGAAGTCAAGACAAGTGACATGTACTCATCAGAATTGTATGTTCCCTTTTTCGGAGTCCCTGATCGTATGAAGGCAGCGGGAGCAATTGAATTGTAATGTCCGAACCGTAACTCGATTAAGGCTAAAGAACGTTCGGGAGCATGTAACTTGACCGCCTGAACAAGAATAAGACAACGTCGCACTGATTTACAGAATAACATTACCTCATAATCGCTGTCGCGCTCTTCGGCCTCCGCGCGTTCTTTTAGAACCGCGAATCTTGTCTTATATCGCCTTGTTGGCTCCTCTTCGCTGGGATCCCTTTCACGTTTACGGGTCTTTGGTTTTGCTTTGTTGAGCTCGTCTTGCCGTTTCACCCGATTGATCGCATCTTGGACGATAGATAGGTACAGACCGGCCTGAATGCCACCATAGGACGGATCAGAACAATTATGTACATCTATAAGGCTTGATATGAAGAGCGTTTGACTTTCTCGATGGCGGAAGCCGATCCTTTCAAAATCCCCGCAGTGGAAGATAATGAATGTTGTGTCATGTTCTACGGACTGCGCCCAGGCCTTTATAGAAGAAAAAAGATAATATGAGTCAAATATATCACATGTTTTCGTAAACGCACACGTAGAAGGAAGAGATCCATCATTGGACTGGTTACTCTGTCCGTAAGTTGAACCTTGGGCCACAAAGCAACATTCTTGTCTGACATTGTCTTGTTCATCTCTTTATCGCCATATTTCGTGAGGTTGTCACGGTTTCGAAGTACACGAGGGCTTTCGTTTGTTCTACGAACCCTCAGTCGAGAAACGTCACGCTTTAGAGCCATCCGAGGGGTAGAATCAGCCGATTCGACCCAAAGAGAGGACATCGGCATTCCCCAGGGAGTCACTGAAGCATCAACAGAAAGAGGAATAGTACTGTTTGGTGGCGACCTGTATCCATATGTTTGACAACGGCCGGCATCAGAGGGCCCAACCACAGCGATTCTATCCAAGTCTGCAAGAAGGAATTTTGCTTCCTCGTCAAGAAAAAATATCTGCCACCACGCTAACGAGCGATAGCGTCGATATAATATTTCCATGACTTCTCGAGCATCGCTATTCATTGCCTCCTCGCGCTCTGACAGAAATTCAAAAGACAGTTCAAAGGACCGTATAGTAAGAGC
>JABAJX010000153.1:0-18628 GCA_018221735.1 Termitomyces sp. K1Aa
TTTTCGAGGAACAGAAGACTGTACCCGGGATTACCACCCTTCAGCTAGTCGGCAGCCGTTTCCAAATCGACAGACAGTGCCACAACTGAGTCGATATTTGACACGATGTTGATCTGTTTCAATGATGGAAGTAGATTCGGTCATAGATATATGATACTGATTCTGAATTCTGATACAGTGGGAATGAAAGATCAGGATGAGTAAGTTTTATGTTGATGCTCCAGATTTGTTCATAGTTTCTTCCGTTCACTGAAAGAAAGCAACATCGCGGTTTTTTTTGAAGACAAGCGCCGGAGCTTGAAAATCGCTGATTCCCGTGTTCGTGCTTTCTCATGGTGACTGTCATTAAGTCCTTCAAAGTACATATCCTTCGCATAAACGACGTTTACTTCGGGGTTCGACCGAAGAATCAAGGGAGTCAAGTGATGTCACTAGACACTCGTCATTTTTAACATGCGTATGATTGATGGCCATCAGGTATAGGTAGTCTGTGTGAATTGATTTCGTCTTCTTCAACACCTATAGCTATGAATCGCGCGCGTCATTATTTGGGTGACATTAGAGGTAGGTTGAAAGGCGTTTATAATGAGCATCTACCATGTGGTGTGCTACAGTGTACACAACGAGACTATAAGTTTAAACATACAGCAGTCGCACACCGCTGTCACTAGGAATTATAAATCGGGTCTTATACTGCTGACTCCTCGACTAGGCTCGTTACCAGCAACTCCTGACATTGACTGAGTGGTGCTATTAAAATACCGTCAGTTCAATGTCCGACTAATGAATGATGTTGAGCTGTCCCGAGCAATAGGTCCGTGATCATCGCCTTTTGTTTCAACAACTTGTGTTGCAACAAATCTAGGCTAAGAGTCAAATAGGCTCATTCATCATCGATGTCATCTCTCGTCATCAGGCTGTTGACACAAGGTGGACACCAGACAGACTGGTGACGAGTTCATGTTGAACACCTTTATTGTACAGTGGTGTTGATTAATACAGACTCTTTCTCTTTTTTCTCTCTTCTGGGCTTAGATGTTGTTAGTGTTAGTGTCAAGAGGCAACAATATACACAAATCGGTCAGAATTAAGAAGGCTTGCATTGTCAAGACCTTGTTTGCTCAAATTATATTTTGATTTTGATTTGGTTGAACGAGAAAGTTGTGGCGTCAAAAAGTTTGGTTCGTAGACCATACTTTCTTGATAGCATCCAGTCTTTTCTTTGTGTATCTCTTTGAATACTCTTAACTTGTTCTAAATAAGGACCTTCTTGTCAGCTCCGGTTTACAAGGAACAAAGGAACAAGGACAAACTACATTTTCTCCTCGGGTGATGCTATGTACTATCATCAGGTTTTCCTTGGACACTTCTCATATGAGAACCTTGATGATTTTTTTTTACTTCCTTGAAGGATGTGTCAACCTTCCACTCCTTCCATGCAATCTAAGCCTACTTACTACGTTGCATTCTCCAAAAGTAGGAAACAATGTTTCTCAGCTGGCGGAGAAAGAGAGTGAATATAGGACGAGTATTACTATATGCCTCTGTTCTGAATTAGTGAACATGGGAATGAAGATTACTTACTGTATAAGTTAAAAAGTATTCATTCTTGTTAGAGAAAAGTAAGTTCGGGTACGGGGAATCGAACCCCGAGCTGCCGCGTTATAGAAAGGCACACCTGCGATGAGAGGCGGCAATGTTAGCCGTTACACCATACCCGATTGTTAGTTCGATTGATTTAGACGACCATAATCATGCGCAGAGGCGAGACGGCCATGTGTATTCTTTTACACACAGTATGTACATACTATCCTTTCGAAACACCAAGATATCCTACAAGGTAACATAGTTTCACCATTGTAAAGGCAACACAGTTGGCCTTATTCAATCCATGTCATCCGGCGCATCAAGCAATTCACGTAGGCAGCAACTCGGGGTTCCCCCAGTGATTTGCAGTGGAATCAAACGTGCAGAGGATGAGAATTTCAAGGCGACAGCGAACCTGGACGTGCGCCGCGGGATTGATTTCACACAGGATAACGGGATACTAAGAGGACGACGAGAAATGATGAGATACAGTCTAAGCGAGAAACACGTTTAGGGGCACGTTGTCGTCATTGAGATAGTAAGAAAACTGCTGCGGACACGAGTGCGATGGCAGCCAAATCAGCAAGGTGATAGTCGTGCTGCGCACTGATACGATGGATGTGATGGGTCTGGGAGACCATCGAGCTGCGCCTGCAGAGAGACTATTACCATAGATGGAAAAGCGTGGTTTAGGCGTGGTATATAGATAAGACCACGGAACTGTGGACCGGTCAGAGGACTAGAAATGGCCCCAAGAAGAAAAAACAAGGAACCGAGTTGGTCCGAACAAGGGAGGGATGAGAGAAATTGAGGGAAGATGCGTTGAATGAAGGTCGGAGTTAGAAGGTGATGGAACAATGCCGCTAACACGCAAGCGCAGCGGAGATTATGTAATCCAGCGTCTTTGTTTTACTCCTGGTTGGATTTGTGGCAAAGTCTCTTTTCCACAACCACCATGCAAGTGGACAATCCAATCCCGCATCCGTCCTACCTCTCCTCGTCGTCCCTCGCAGACTTCAGCGACATCTTTAACACCGACGCCTTTGCCGACGACCTCAATGCCACAGCCTCCTCGTCTCGCGGGTCGTCCCCTCATTCGCCCTATCTTTCGGCTGTCCTAACACCTCCACAATCTGCCCCGTTGCATGCTTTCCCTGACTACAATTCCTCTTCTTTCTTTGGCTTTGACGACGACAAGCAACTAGACCCAATGATGAGCATCTCGAACAATCCCTACGACTTTTTCAGCGCCTTTGGAGGCCCCGATATGGGTATCGATGGCGGAATGGGGATGGACATATCGGACATCAACACCGGTGTCGTCGAGGCGATGGGTATTGATCCCCAACTCGTCGGCACGCCCTCTGCGCTTAGTGAAATAGAGGAGGAAACCGAAGAGCCCGAACAGATTGAAGATGTAGAGCATGATGGCGACGTTTCTGCGTCTCCTTCGTCATCGGGCTCGCCACCAGCTACAACAACAACGGCCCCCAAAGCCCGTTCCGCGAAGCGGAAAGAGAAGGAGGTCGAGCTGGAAGAAGAGAGAGAAAAGTTGACACTTGTCATACAGCCTGTCAAAGTGGGCGGACATGGCAAGGCGCGTAAGGGCACTGTCCAATCAGGAGGCATTGTTAAAAAGACGCCTACTCCTAATCTTGTTGCTTCCCTTGGAAAAGAAAATACTGACACTGCTACCACCTCCACCCCCTTTGTCGCCCCTCCCGCATACACGCCCCCCAGCGCCTTCCAACCGACCAATGTTTATAACAATATTCAATCTGGGGACAAGAAGAAGAACGACAAGGACGATGATGACGATGACCTCCCACAGGACTGGAGGCCTTCTCCTGAGGTTCTTGCAAAAATGTCTAGCAAGGAAAAGAGACAACTGCGGAACAAAATAAGCGCGCGCAACTTCCGTGTCCGTCGAAAGGGTGCGTATTCGTCATTGCTTTTGATTCCTGATCGTGTTATTCAAATTACTTCGATCAAATAGAATACATTTCAACCCTTGAAGGCGACATCGCGGAACGCGATCGACTCCTCGAGGCTATTCGTTCCGAACTCGGCTCTACTCAGTCCGAGAACTTGGCATTGCGCCAGGAAATTGCTGCGCTCAAACGTACGCTTCTCGAGGGTCGTGCGCCGACTACCTCCGCGGATGGTACGACTGAGTATCCCCTACTTAACCTTCCTCCGCCCGCCCCTCTTCCCGCGCAGAGTGCTGCCGCGACACTTCAAGCTCAGGCTCAAGCACAAGCACAAGCTCAGCAGTCACAGCCACAGCCACAAACTCCCTTGCTCACCCCCAACACACAAAAAGACGCCACCAAGAATGGAAGATTTTGGGGTGGTGTCAGGCTTGGCATGGGTATGGGCGGCGTTACGCCTGTTCATCGCGTTGTACTCCCTGAGATGTCGGTTACCAATCTGTTGGCGAGTCAATTCGGCCCGAGTCCGTTCGTCGTTCCGAAGGACGATAAATGGAAGGAGAATGTCAATCCATTCCTCAACGGGCTTGGTATCGGCGAAAAGAACAAGTTGGAGACGGAGAAGGAAAGGGAAAGGGAGAGGGAGAAGGAACGAGAGAGGATGCAGCATCCTTTGGGCTTCGAGGGTTTCTCGGATGTCAACCCGTTCACAATGAAGACGCTCGACGCGTACAGGATGCACCTATGGGGCAAAATGGCATCGCAACAACAATACACTCAACATCAACAGCAACAACAGCAGGCCCATGCAAACCACCACCTCACAGGTCTCGCGTCCTCACTCCGCCCGGCGTTCTTTACGTCACCCAATACGACGTCCTCGCTCGCGTCGTTGTTGTCCGGGAAGCATTCGCCCGCACCGCCTTACTCGCCCCCTCCACCGCCCTACACATCTCCGCCGTCGTCACCTTTGCTCGCGGGCAAAGGGGATGTGGTGGAGAAGCTCGAGCGGGAGAGGAGGGAGAGGGAGATGCAGAGGGAGAGGGAGAAGAAGGAGACGGCGGTGTATGCGGCGATTGCGAGCCAGACGCTTTTGAGGAAGTTGGGTGGTGCATTCTGGGATGCGTTCTCCGGATCGAGTTCGAGTTCGAGTTCGGGCGGGAGAGCGTGGGATGCGGATAAGGTTAAGAGGGTGTTGGAGGGTAAAGCGGTTGTGAGGGTTGTGGATGTTGAAGAAGGCAAACCTCAGCAGGAGCAGCCGCAGGAGAGGAGGTGCCTGAGGGCGGCGGAGGAGCTGTTGGAGCAGAGTATGAAGAGTTTGTCGCTTAATAAGAAGCCTTGAGTTTGGGTTTGCGGAATTGGGATTGTGTGGTATGTTTTTCGTTTTTTTTTGTAAGGATTTTGGCTAATGAGATTCATAGCGAACAAGAAGATTAAAGAAGTTCTGCCTTCGTGTGTACCATATAATAAAGATCGTGACTTAATACTTTAGTTCCCTCTTCCCCTTTTCCTGCCTTTTCTTTCTTTCCCACTTGATCGTGTTTTTTGCGCTAGTCTCCCTCCTTCGCTTGTTTTATGCTTCATGTTCCTCAACGTCGTTCCATTCATCATCATCCATCATCCTTCATCCTCGAATCTATCCAGTTCAGAGCGGTACTCATCTGCATCATACCGTCTCGTTCCCACTCCTTGTTTGTTCGTTTTCCTCGCTCCTGCCTCCACTTTCACTTGAAATCGTGTTCGTGGATCGAACTCTCTCCTTGAAACCTCCGCTCCTTCCCTCTATTTCCTCATGCCTCCTCCCGTACTCGTATTCCGCAAACTCTCGATTCTTCGAAGCTGCCTACCCCCGCTCAGCATTGATACCTTGTTCCTATTGCTCTCCTCCCTCCTCTCTCTTTCTTATTTATTTGATCTCGGATCGTCGCAGTTTGCATTTACTAGTATACTAGTATCGAAATTACCACCATCGTAGCATAGACATTGTCCACATATTAGGCATCTTCAGAATCATATACAAAAGATGATGATTTGGAGTGTTCCTGGTGAGTGTGAGTATCTATGGCTCAGGATAACTTCATAGATTACTGCAATTATTCTTACATTCATGACATACGAAGTCTTTATGATAGTTCCCTGTCTATGTTGATCATTTTTTCGTGTGCTGTCAGTTTATGTTCAACAAATTTTTTTTCGGGACGAGAGCTGGATACACACTTCCTGTAGACTGTCAGTATACTCATAACATAGTAGATCGTGTAGTTCTTTGAGTCAAAAGGACAATTACGCACCCGTCAGTGTACGTACATATGCAAAACCTCTCCTAAACTTTGTCAGCGCTGACTAAAATTTGTCATCGTTAGTCAGCCATCAATTCCCACAAAACGGTCGTCCGGCTTTACTAGTTACTGCTCATCGATTCATCGTTCTCAAGAGCTCAATCTTTGACGAATCTCGACTCCATCATGAAAAAGCGGGCGGCGCACGGCAAGCGTAGCAAGGCAGCTGAACCCGTGAGCAGCCTATCTCTCCCTATGCAGGCAGAGTAGAGTAACATCCAGATACCACGAGGCTTAAAGCTTCGAACAGATACAAGGACCGATAGTCATATTTTTACACCCCTAGGAAGTACTGTTGCAGAGCGTGATGCACGACGTGCTCGTGAAAAGGTGGAAGCCAGTGGGATTATGACAACTCCCGTCAAGCCAGGTAATATCAAATATTCTGGGGATCCCACAACACGACAAGAGGTGGTCGATGGTTTCGTATGCGAATTGCTCGATCGCCGTTGGGCCAGTGCTGATCTCGTAGATCATGCTTTCGATGACATTGTCTCCATTTCCCTGGCCGCCAAGATCTCTCTATGCTTCCTTCATTTCGGCATCCTTTCTGTTAAACGTGGAAACAACCTATTGGAATCTGTAGATTGGCCAGCAGCTTGCTCACACGCTGCATCTCTTGCATGTCTTGCCTCAAGGGTTGGCAAGGTGACGAAGGAAATGAAAGAGCGGTATAGCTGGTCTTGGAGCAAGCATCTGAGGACAGGAACAGAACGTGGCGCTCAACAATTCATCAATATAGTTGGTTTGCTTGGTTACATTTTCGGAGATCTCTTCAAACTTGATCCAAAGAGTCTCTCAAACCGCAGGCTAAGAACTCGCATCACTACCCTTCCCCGCGCTCACAAACGGTTGCCGCTTCAATCATCCGACAACCAAGATTGTCGGCCTGGCTTCTTCGCCTTACATTGCTCAGCTTTTGTAACGGAATCCGAACGAGAGTCTGATCGCAATCAAGAGTATCTAGAAAAGTCCTCTCTCTTACCGACAATTGGTTCATTATGGCCCCAACTCAGCGAAATATATCCCAAAATATTTCCCCCATCATGTATGTTTCTTCATGTTACAACATACTTTCTTAACTCATTTTCTCCACTGTTTCATAGCTCATGAAGATGCAGCTGGCAACTTGGATGAGACAGAAATTGCCCCCTTATCATTCAGTCTAGAGGGACATGATGAGCTCCTCGATGACGTGGGTGAAGGAAAATACACCTTGAGCGATGGAGTTGAAGATGAGGACGCTTCGTCTGAAGGAACAATCGCCGATTTGTCATCGGTATTACAGACGCTTCTACACGTTCTCGAGGCGAAGAACGGTTCTGATCTTTCTCCTTCGGTGTCTGAGGATGTGAGAAAGTACAATGACGCCAGATACCTCGACCTTTCCACTGTTTGTTTTCCCAACGTGTTGATCGCTGGGGAAGGAAAGCAGACCGATATGAGGGCTGCTATAGTCCAGGCGACGGTCTATATGCGCCAACAACGACGGACCCAACCCTGGCAACGTTTCTGTTTGGGGCTGATGGCCACCAAAGACAAAATGGGTATCCTTCGCGCTGACGCTACTGGAGTTGAAGAATGCACCTTCCCCAAAAATATTGGTCGTGGTGTGATTGAAGCCATTCGTTTGTCTCTTGGGGTACTCTTAGCGACAGACAAGGACCTCGGGCAACACCCTTGCTTTACCCTGCGATGGGTGGACAAACCGTCTTCAAATCTGGAATCTGTAGACCCCACTCCTGGCGACAAGCGCCGACCAGTCGATGATAACTACGATCAGAGGTCGAAGAAACGATCGAAGACTTCGGGAGGTATTCCTACCACTCCCACGACCGATCCAGCCTTGCCGCAACGATATAAGTATAGAGAAGTCAATTTGATCACCCTCGACGATAGAGACCTGCACTGTTCGTCTCTTTCCACTAATCCACCAACTACTTTCTATGTCAAGTACCTTGTTGAAGACCGAGGTTCCCTGACTGGTCGTTGCACGCGTGTGTGGTGTGTTTATCAAGAGGTGTTTGATTCAGACCCGATCTTAAAAAAGTATCGGCATAAAATACCAAATGGCACCCGTGTTTTCAAGGGTCCTTTTGCCTTCAAACTCTACAATGGTGATATGCATTCTGAAGCCTACAAGCAGGATATCTACTCAAAGGCTATGCAATTATCACTCGAAGGCATCTTATTGCCAACTCAGTATGATCTTGGTTTTAATAAAACATTCCACGTCCTGGAGCTTACCGTTTCTGTGCAGTGTATGGCATCTTGGTGAGATCTTGACGTTGGTGCGCGGCTTGACGTATGAAGATTGTCCTCCAACTATTCCTTCCAAACAAGTCAACCGGCATCAAGAAATTGTTACAATATCGGCCTTCAAACGTCTGTTGTCGCAATTTGCGACACGTCAGGAATTTTATGGTGCCATCTTGGGTGTTTTACGAGGTCAGAGTACAAATCATTATGGGCATTTCTGTATCTCACCTTGCTCACAGGAATTGAATCTCTTGAGACTGCCGGGATGATTCATCGCGACATCAGCTTTAGCAATATTGTTCTCAATGAGGAGACTTATATTGATACCGAGAAAGAATGCCAATTGATCAACGCAATGCTAGAGGATGGCCAAACAGCTTGCGTAGCTCTCATTCGCCGAGAACCTGTTGACATCCGTACCACTGGTGGTCTTCATGACCTTGATATGGCAGCGTCAATTCCAGACATAGACTTTGAGGAGAAATCAAAGTTGCCTCCTCGTAGCACATCGGTAAGACTGGCTTTATTGTTCATTGTGTTTTCACAACTGAGGGGATTCTGTTCAGCCAATTCCAACCAACACCCGTCAAATTTCCAAGGTTGAGCAAAAGCCTGAACGTGGCTGGAGAACCGTTAGTATCTAGCTACCTATATGTTGAGACTGATATTTCACCTTTGGTCAAAACAGGGCACTCAACCATTCATGTCCATCCGAACCCTTTTAGGCGAGCCAAATTCTGTACCGGGTGATGTAAGTTACTCACAAGTCGCACTATAATAAGTGCTTTTCGGTCATTGACCATCGTATTTACAGATACAGAGTCTATTCTTTGTGCTTTATCTTTCTCTCTTCACATTCGACGAGCCACCACCAAATTGTTTCCCAAATGCGCCGCCCCTGATTTCTTATCGCTGGCCTGGCGACTGTCGACCGTGGACTGATCAAAATAGCCGCACAAAAGTGGTGGCCAGTTCAAAACAACTTTTCTTTGCGAACTCCGACGATTGGGGTGAAACCGCCATTTCTGAAGCACTTTTATTTTGGAGATTGGATGATAACACTGGGCTGAGACCGGCAACCTGGGACATACTATTAACCTTCCGTCGACAACTATGGTCCACCCAGCCTCTTCCCGGCCAGGACGAGGTGAACCAGTTACATGACAATAGGAAGTTAAAACCGTTGTCGGTTACCAAGGCCTTGAAGCCGTTGATGGACCACCTGGATTGACAGATTCGGTTTAGCTCTGCTTTGTATCAATCATATCATTGACAGCCTTGAATCATCCTTTAGTGTCCCAATTCTCGTCCTTCCGACTCATAAATGTTTCGTTGTTCATGATCATGATACTTCATATGTACCGAAATGCAGTTGCCAGTGATTCAATCGACGTGTTGTATGTAGAACCTCCGTTGTGTGATCCCCACTAAGCTACATTTGACCTCGATCTAGGGTTGTCTACATATGTAATGTAGTTACTTAATAGAATTTCATCCCATTGATCAACATGGCTACAATGGTCAGCGACAAGATGGCCTGAGCAGACACCACTCTCCATTACTGCAAAACACACTGAGATTTCTGTCATCTCTTGTGCTACATATATTATAGCTTCCTATCAAAGTGTGCATTTGAGACTAGGCGAAAACAGATATTTTCTCTTATTCCCGCTACTCTGTAAGTACTAGTAGGCTTCTAGCACGCTGTGGTCATGTGATGACCGCGTTTGTGCTGTGCAGTGTCATGTGAACTGGAAAGCAAAACATTCGTTCGAAACAACCTTGTTCTGCAGCTGAGCTTGTTGGCTGGACCTTGTCTTCGAGGGTAGGCTAGTCTCGCGTGCTCACAAGGCAAGTTTTGCTTACGTTCCTGGTTAATTCAACTTAATTGTGACAGATGTACACCGCTGAACAACAGAGCACCGATTCTCTTTCCTCACGTGTCTCGTCACCTCTACATGATGACGACCTCGATTCTGTCCTACGAACTCCTTTATGGCCGCACAGTCCCGGATTTCGCCAGCTAGCCTGGCGAAGATTCGCCTGGTGGGATTCCCAACGCGTTCGATCGTGGTTTTTAGGAAAGGGTTATACGCTGTACCTTCGGCAAAAGTGCCCCGGGTTAGAAGAACGTCATTCGAATCAAATGTATCCGTTCAATTCAGACATCCTGCAGGAGAGCGTGTTTCCCTACGCGAATCATGAGAATGAGTCGGTGGAAGAATATGCGTATGAGATTGAAACTGAGTTGATAATGCCAACTCTTTACGTAGTCGCCAGTACCAGGGTACGTATGGGCCATTGATCGAGGTTGCTATGCTCATGCTCTTGGGGCTCTTTACTAGGGGGACATTTCTTATGCTCAGAATACCAGAGGGCAGCACGTAGTTTTAAAGGCGATTTTAGACGGGAGCTCCGAAGTTCGTATTCTCAAGTACCTTCATGACCAACTTGGAGTTTCTTGTAGAGTGGATGATTTTCATTATATTATTCCTGTTCTGGACGTTCTTCCTTGCGAGGGCCACTGGGTGGCTATTATGCCTAGGTATACTTCAATTGTCATAAGCGTTCAGTTCATCCAATAACTTAAAAATAGATGGGGGATTCATCCACTCTTGCCTGTGTGTCAGGGTTTCGAGGAAGTATTTGACTTTATGCACTGTTGTTTAAAGGTCCTTTCTCTCTGTCCTAGTTGAATCGGCTCTTACCTGTTCCTTTCCCAGGGTCTAACTTACCTTCACAAGCATCGCATCGCTCACGGAGTGCGTTTGTTTCCGCATCAGAATTGAAGTAACATCTAACATCAACATCCATTCCCTGAATATCATTTGTCATTGCAATATATATAGGACATCAAAGTAGACAACATACTCATCAGCCACGCCCACGACATCTTTGACAGCAACAACTACCAGCGTCAGCTTCTCCGTTCTCAAGGTAAACTGACGTACGCTCTCTACGACTTTGGAAATTCCACAATGTTCCTGCCTTCGATGTCCCTCGATGAATGTCGTCTTCCGAGTCAAGTTTCCTTTGACACGCTCTATGACCAGGTCCCAGGGGATACGTTGCAGGGAGAGTTTGACTTCAATCCTTTTGCCTTTGACGTTGGAATGATGGGTGTTATGTTCTGTCAAGAATTTCAGGTAAAGTCAAAACTGTGCACTCATCATTGCAGTACTTTGACAACAATTTCCCTTTCTTTATCTCTCCTACATAGCATACGACACCCACCGTTCCGATGCTAGCGCCACTGTTCGACCGGATGACAACTCGCGACGTTGCACGACGATTCAAGGCTTCAGAGGCCCTTCAATTCTTTGAGGAACAAGTCATTCCTCTGACATCCAAGCATGTGTTATCATCTTTGGTACCCGGTCCGCGCCGTTCACGTGTCCCATATGACTACTATGATCGTTGGCAGGACCTTGACCCAGACTTTGTGGAAAAATGGGCAGCTTATCGTGAGCCTCCTGTCCCCCTCTACATTCGTTATCTACGGAAAATCTGTTTATATCCATGGATATATCGTTCGGTTAGTCGCATACGCTGGATTGCCTGGTTTCTTAGCCATAAATTGGCTATGACTCGTGTGCTATTTTTCAAAAGATCCTATGTCAGCTAGAATATACTATAATCTTCTAAATTCAGTCAAATATCTATATCAGGACTTATCTCTAGTATGACTCCAATACCCAACGATTTTTAGCAAGGGCTTCATCAAACATTCTGAGGACCACCGCGATCCAACATCGAGTTCAGAAAAAGTGGGAGTATACTAAATGCTGCAAGTACTTTTTGAGTCTTGTACAGGCCAATCGGCAATCGACCAGTGGTAATCACTGCGACCATCGCTTTGAATTTCATATCACTATTCCTTGTGTTTTCTTCACTGCTGTAGATTCCTCAGCTTTGAAGGACTTGGCTGCTGTATGTCCGTCGACGTCACCGAGGCTAGTACTTTCTCAGCATCTGTCTTTTGCTAGCAGCAAAATGAACCGACCGTGACAGTCTAAGTTCAGTGGATCCGAATCCTCTACAAGTCAGAACATACTCCACGGCGGCCCCGGGCCCGTGCAAGTTACTAATGGCTTCACTTTTGCATTCAATCCCAAGCCCTCGATCCAAGTTGCGAGTCTTCCGATTAGATTCACTCAAACTTCACAAACCACAAGCACGTTAACGGTCAGGTACCGTGCGTGCGTCTTGCACATAATCTAGTTAGCCTTCACCAGTCTTTATGCATAGCTGAGTCCAATCCGCAGTAAACATGTCAGTAATGCTTTTCCAGTGCAAAGACTAGGTCCTCTAGCAAACTTCTACGGTTACAAGGATGCTAAGACGACGAGTTATCTATAACGACTCCACCCTATTCAGATGCCCGACTTGCATACTCTGGCAGTGCATTCGCGTCCTCAATCTCCTGGTGATAGGCTTCGGGAGCCATCAATCGCTGGGATATCACCGACATCATCTCCATTTGCCGCTGCATGGCCGATTCAACCTCTCTCAACGATGATTGTGGAAGCGTTGTTGGCTAGCAATGTTAGTTTGATTGTTATTGCCCACGTTTTCGATTTGGAGGGGCCTTTTCGATGAGGGAAATCTACACAAAGAATATAAGGTTAGTGATAGGTAAAAAAAAATTCAAGAAACGAAGGAAATATATACTCACCACGCTGAGTAGCAAGGTCCATGAGGTGTGCATTATCGGCCCAGAAGAGGATTGACTGTAGGGACTCGTGCTCGGCGGCGGATTCGTCGTTTGATAAAAAAGGATAATTACGGTGGTAATTAAAGCGGATAGAAAATGCTTCTCCTTAGGGCCCCGCCTATGGTGGGACCTCTGGACTTATTTCCAAGTGGATTGGGTTGGATTGGAGTTCTCAGACTCGGTTGTGAAGATTAGAGTTGATGTCTGCAGGGGGGTGGGAGGGAATGAAGTTGCGTTGCGTTTTGCGCAGCTTCTTTGCGTGCTTTGAAGCGAAGCGAAGCTAAACAATCCGGTAGTAAATTGCTTCAAACTTGACGACGGTGGACCAGGTGTTCTTGTGAATCGCTAAAGTTGTTCCTTAGTCTTTTCAGTGGACGTGGACTGTGGGTGTTCTCGACTCGTAAGGGTACCGTTATCTTGAATTGGGAAAGACCTAGATGAGTTTGTCGTAGCGGAGTCACAGTGAAACTCCAACTCAGGCTCAAGTTGCACTCGTCGGATACAGTTTGGTTGCGAGCGCGTTCCCAGCAGAGATAAAACATGATGGACGACTCAGAAATCAACCCAAAAAGACAAGCAAGGACGAGGCCAAATGAGCGGGTGCGGGAGTGAGCGATTCAGCGCGGCCCCGGTATGGTGAAGACCGATGAAAAGGGTAAGTAGTGTACAGTGGAACATTCCGAGGTCAGCGGTGAATACCGTAGACGACTCTTCGATCTTGGGTCATGTTTGAAGTACAGACCCGGAGCCAAGTCAGTCCTTCATAGTATCTTGAAACTTTCTTTTCCGACTCGGACTGAAGGCACTCTGGCTCGCGGAGAGCCAGAGGACATCACAAGTTCACCCTTCTTTTGTGGGATGAATCATATATAGGGTATGTACTAGAATACATGATCAAGGGTATAAATTTGAAGGTACAATACAGCATGTAGGGTAGGTATCTATAATGCAGGCCATCAATCCATCGCCACCCCAACCGCGCCATAACTCTCATCCTCCCCAGCACCCACAAATACATCCTTATTCCTCCACCTCCTCCTCTCCCTCGGCGCCGGATCCCCAGGACTCCGAGGCTTCCACTTCGTAGTAACAGGCCGACTCGGCCCCGCCTTCTCTCCCTCCGAGTCCGAGTCCGCATCTCTCATACCCATCCCTCGATTAACACTACCATTAATCGACGCATGCGGATCGAAGAAACTTCTTACGGAGGTATCACTCGCTATCGACGGCGACGACACCTCATACTCATCAATCCGAATCCGCGGAACGACGTTCCGCGCCTCGTTCCGCACGCGCTTCGCCATCATTTTCGCCCACCGTCTGTCGAGGCGCCTCGCGCGGATAGCAGCGGGTGATTCATCGACATCGGGCGCTTGTGTTCCCTCTGAGGACGTCGGTGAGGGGATGACGATCCTGGGTGGTGTCTGGATCGGGGTGCGCGGTCCGAATTTGAAGGGAGATGCGACGAATGGAGTGGAGGTGTGCTTTTCTTGTTCCCAGCGGGAGTAGGGCGTCGTGGGGGTTGCGGGTGGGGCGCCGAGGGTGAAGTATCGTGCGGGGGTGTGCGGGAAGATGACGTAGGGAGGGAGGAGCCTTTCGAGACGGGCTGGGATGGGGCGGAGGAACTGGGGTTCGAAGAGTGTTAGTGTTGGTGAGGAAGTGATAGGGATGATGGGGACGAACCTCTAATAGCTTCTCGTTGTCGAAGCCGAACATTGCTGCGAAGGTTTCGCAGGAGGTGAATGCTCGAATACAGACACCGCCTGGATTTCGACGAGGGGACACCTGGGACTGGAGAGTGAAATAAATTCAAAGGATAGATAGATACAGGTTTAGCTTACCGGAGCGAGGAATACGACTTCCTCTGCGATCACATTTGAGCTTGGGATCTCTTCTTCTTCTAAAGAACGTTCGAACAAGTCGGCAAGAGATTCAAGAACTGCGTCAGGGTCTTCTTCGACATTAGTATTTTCGAACAAGCCAGCAAGAGATTCCATAACCACATCAGGGTCTTCTAGTGTTAAAGACTCTGATGTGGTCCTGGAATGTCTTGTTGACTTGTTCAAAAATTCCGATGTTGAAGAAGACTCTGATGCGGTTCTGGAATGTCTTGCTGGTTTGTTCGAAAATTCGAATGTCGAAGAATTGTCGAACAAGTCCGCAAGATACTCCAGAACTGCATCAGGGTCCTCCTCGATCCCATCGCCGATTTGACAAGACGAGTCGAACAAGTTGCAACCAGAGACTATTTCAGGGCTAGCCTCATCCTCATCCTCATCCTCGATGTGTGAATCCTCCCCAACAGACATCCTTTCGACGACGTGAGATTCAACATCCTCAGTGATCAGCATGTCCATTTCCGCATCCGCGCTGGAGCCGAATTCGAAATCCTCAATGAATGGTAACGGTAACGGTACCGATCCCTCATCCACATACTCTGCATCGTCGGCCTGGTGCGTGGTGGTGGTGGTAGGTTGACCATCTTCAGGAATCTGCACATGTGCTTGTTCCACATCGGTGGATACCGACACACAATCCACGGAGAGAGCTTCTTTCGTCTGCTCTGAGTCCTTGATCTCGAGTCCAAGTTCAAGTTCAGCAGCTGGGAGGTTGATCTCGTTGGATGAAGAAGAAGGGGAGTATATGCTATCGGCAGCGATTGCACAATTGTTCGCAGTGGGATTCACGATTGGAGTCTCGATGATGCTAAAGTGGTGGTGGTGACTGGACTCCGCTTCCACGAGTGGGAGGTCAACGTCGTCGAAGGGAAAGGGGGAATATATCCTATCGGTGGTGATCGCGACCGGAGTCCCGATGATACCAAAACGGTGGTCGTCGGGCCCCGCTTCCACGAGTGGGAGTTCAACGTCGTCAAAGGGAAAGGGGGAGTATATGCTATCGGTGGTGATCGCGACCGGAGTCCCGATGATACCAAAACGGTGGTTGTCGGGCTCCGCTTCCACGAGTGGGAGTTCAACATCGTCAAATGGAAAACGAACGACGGTGTCGTCGTCGTTGTCGTCTTCTTCAGAATCCGCACCTTCCGTGTGATCATCGTGAGAAGTATCAGATTGCACTTGAAGAGGGCACGAGTCCTCAAGAGGAAGATCCACATCTGCAAAGGGGAAGATAATATCATGGCCGTAGTACAGGGTCGCGGTGGCATTGGCATCCAGGGAGGGACGAGGAAGTTTAGCACAGTAAATCTCGAGAACAACGAGTAAAAGGACAGAGTAACCGGTGATCACGCGTAATGAAGAGCCATGTTCGGCGTCGAATGCTCGGGCTTTGGTCGTTGCGAGTGAGATGAGCGCGTTGAGCATGGTTAGGTCGTTTGAGAGGGCGTGGATGAATCGGGTTATTAGGGGTTGGATGGTGGTGATGAGGGAGGTGGATGTGTGGGAAAGGTTGTTGGAGAGAGCGTGTATGAATCGGGTTATTTGGGGTTGGATGGTGGTGATGAGGGAGGTGTATGTGTGGGGAAGGTTGTTTGAGAGAGCGTGGATGAATCGGGTTATTGGAGGTTGGATGGTGGTGATGAGGGAGGTGGATGTGTGGGGAAGGTTGTTGGAGAGGGCGTGGATGAACCGATTTACGGGAGGTCTGATGGTCTCGACGAGGTAGGTGTGCGTTCGGGCAAGGTCGTCAGCCAGAGCATCTCTCAACCAATCTACCGGAGGTCGGACGGTGTCGACGAGGTGGATGTACGTGCGGGAGACCCATGCGAGGGTAGCTGGGACATACTTGAAGATAAGTCTAGTCACTGTGGGTGAGAGGAACTTGATTCGTCGCGGGCTATGTGGTGGTGCGCTCGAGAGTACGAGAGGCCGGTGGTAATGCATATGCAAACGAGGATACGGTATCGCTATGGTAGACGACCCCAAGAGTTTCAGCGTGAAAGAGCCCATGTTGACTGAGATTTTGCGAGAGACGATGTTACGGAAGAGATGCTCGAGTCCCTGACGATATCTGGTCGCGTTCATAGTACCTAGAGAGACAACGTTACGGAGGAGATGCTCGAGTTCCTGACGGTATCTGGCTGCGTTCATAGTAACCAGTCTCGCGAGAAGCCCTAGGAAGGCGCCGAGGAGGAAGTGCAGGAGGGACAGGGCGGGGCCATAAAAACCGACTCTGGGATAATCGTCGTCATCGTTGAAAGTAGTAGGCGGGGGAGGCAGGGGGTCCTCCGGGTCAGGTTCACCGTGGAGTTGTTGTGCACCTTGTGAGGTGTTGGGATTATTGGAGGTTTCGTCGGAGGTGGTCGGTGGGGGAGGCGGGGGGTCTTCGGGATCAGGGTCGGGTTCGTCGTGCTGGCGTTCATTGACATCTTGCGAATCGTCGGTCTCTTGAGATTCGGTCGATTCGTTGGTGCTGTCGCTGTTACCGTTACCGTTGCCACCATTTTCATGACCAGAATCGCCGGAATTGGAGTCACCGTTGTCGATCTCGCTGGGATCGTCGTTGTCGGTTGGACAAGGAGATGGAGCTGACCGTTTGCCTCTAAGAGGGCTACGGCGAGGGGGCGGGTGATTTTTGTCCGTTCGACTTGAAACCGCGACTATACCTGGATGTATTTGAGTTGAAAAAGTGACCGTTGAATACAGATACATACCGAGACCGAGAAGAAGACCAAAGATAAGAGTACCAAAAGCCAGAAGGATGCCGAGCGCATCGTGGTTTTCAATGACAGGGGTGGGGGTGGTAGGGGTCGGAATTTTGGTGGTAAGAGTAGGAGTGAGGAGTGTAGGCGGGGGAGAAATGATGGGGATGGTGGTGACGACGGGAGAGTTGGATGAAGAGGGCCTCATGAGGACGGTCGATGTGTGAATGAGGGACGCGAGGAGGGCGAGGAGATGGACGGGGGATACAGCGGTTGAGCCGCATTTGGATTGGCGTAGGAACGAGCCTACTGTCGTTGTTGCAAAGGCAATCATTTTTAGCTGTTCATGTTGCACGAGAGCACGGCTTTATAGCCAGGAGGCTGGCATTTTCGATCCAAAGTGGCTGACGCGACGTGCATGGTACCTGTGCTTGTCAGTCGCGCCTCATCTCGAGACTCGCACTGCGCAGAGTACTCGCCAATGGAATCGAATGGTAAGTCTAAGGCGCTCCAGTTGACAGGCTTTTCCCAAGTATTTTCAAAATGTCAATAATTACACGTTCGTTAGTCGACGACTTGGATGACAGTACTAGTGTTGCCATAGCCCTCATCGAACCTTGGAAAATTTATAAGAGACGGCCTCTTGGGAAGGATATCATTGATAGGACGAGAAAAGTCAAAAACAAGGAAGAGGAGTCCGACCCGGAAATGCAGATGATACCAGAGGTGACATGTATCAATGATGATGATGACTCGAATGAGGGAGATAGTGACAGTTCAGGGTATGACACCGAGACGATGGTCAAGGAATTGGGCCTTTCCCGGTTGGATTTTCTTGAGGAATGGCGAAAAATAAGCAGGGCGTACGCGTCAGTTGAATCGGTTGAATGGCGAAAGAATAACCCTGGCGTAAGTATCCAACAGGGGTATTCTACATGACCCAGCTGACTACTTCACTACTACGGTATTAGCCTTGTACTGCATGCAAAACAACATCCTGCGAATTCGCCAACCCCGGAATACTAACATGCACGAAATGTTCAAGACACAAAACCGCCTGTTCTGTCCGTACCGAATTCATCGCGGACAAGATGGCTCAACAACTTCAACTTCAACTTCCGAGATCTGAATAGATCGAGGTTTTACTTCCCAGCGGATTATGTGTGGGAAAAACGTCCGCGTTTTTTACTGACACGTG
>JABAJX010000154.1:0-18521 GCA_018221735.1 Termitomyces sp. K1Aa
CGATGGGGGTAGTTTGGAAAAAAGGTGGATAGACCTCTACATTATGAAAGAGATCGTCGTCATCAAAAAGACTTGGGCGTGATGTCGAAGGAAATTGGGACATAACAGTAATATGATGAAAAAAGCACACAAGGAGACTGTTCAGCGGTATATATGTTCTTTCTAGAGATATCATCTGACATACATTGCCAATCCAGACACAGCAATTGAATGCACACAGCACCCCGAGTGCAGCAACCAGGACATATATATAAAGCATTCGGGCCGAGTTTGGATCCGGGGAATCACTCAATGAGGGCTCTTGCTCGGGCCCTGTCATCGACAGGCAGTCCCAAGTCCTTCCACGCCCGATATCCCCCGATCATGTCTGTTGCATTTAAAAGACCCAGCTGTTGCAATGAGTATGCGGCTAGACTGCAAGCCGAGAGGTCATTTGATTGAGTGCACAGCCTCGACCACATCGAAATACTCACCTCGAGGCATGGCCCTCCTGGCAGAAAACAATTACCCTTAAATCATACTGATTCACAATAGGCAGCCGAGAGCTACTCCTTGGATCAAACTTCCACTCTAGCTCGTTTCTCTCGATGAACAATGACCCCATTATAACCCCACCCTCGCGTTGCGTCGCCGAACGTATGTCCACCAAAAATGGTTGCCCAACCTTGGGCTCGCGGAGCTCGTCCCAAGCCTCCTGAGGAGTGATGCGCTGCAGCTGCGCCCTCGCGTCGTTCAAAATTTGGTCAATGCTCCGTGATCCTGGTGGAGGAAGTAATGGATCCATCGGTACCTGAGCGCACTTGCCCACTATGTCCCACAGAGCGTCGTCATCGTAGGTTGAGGTCCCAATACCGTCTATGAATCCTACCCAACGTACGTGGCTCGATTGAGCTCCACCCCTGATACGCCCAGTGAATTTTGCACAAGTAAGGAGTATAGCTCGTTGTACGAATTCCTCTGAAGATGCAACAAAGACGACAGGATCAGGTTTGTTGATGAGAGACGAACTGGTGGTTGCGATGGCAAAGAGAAAGGAACTAAGCTGAAGTTGATGCACGATTGCGTCCGCAACTTTGTGCAAGAAGAATTCATTTTCGTCCTTCGAAAGTGTGAGCGATACACCTATCCTTACTCCTAAAGGAAAAGAATGAGCAGCGATCCAGACGATTACGCTTGGCACCAACTTTACACACCATCTAAGCTTTTAGCTTGTGTGATTGTCCGCATGGCAACTTCGCAAGCTACTTGCGATCTTACATCGTTTAGCGTGCGAAGCGGTGGTGGCGTTCTGAGTACAAGTGCCGCATTGTCAACACGAGCGACTTGGTGACACACACCGGAGGTGGAAGAGGACGACGATCGGGGAGTCATCATGGCGGATTTCTGGACATTCCGGCAATCAAAACGGCTACACACAAACCTTTCTCTTCTGATGTGTAGCACCTAAAGGTGTGTAATCATTTCAGTTTCCTTACATGCTTGAATTTTTAACGACTGCAAGAAACTTGAAAGTATGTCTCAGCGCAGTATAGATTGAGGAAAACCCGAACCACCATCTTAACATACGAGCATACGAGTCATGAATTACAACGACGGTCAACAGAAAGAGACAAGACGCGGACCACTGGCAGAAAAAGGTGATTGTGACGTATACTTAGTACCTGAACTCAAAGGGTAGGTCATCATGCCAATTCTTCTCATTCGCGTCTGAATTAGCTTGCTCTTGACCTCTGGCGGCTCGGTCATAGGATACTCGTGACTATCGTGAGGGCGTACTTGAGAGCCCCTATCTATTGTCTGTTGTTGATTGTGTCGTCGAGCAATTTCTCCGGCTTTGTCCCCCTTTTCTTCAGTGGACTGTTGTGAACAAATGTTTGCCACAAGAATTTCCAACAACTTCGACAATTGTTCCAACAGTGTTGATAAGGGGCTTCTGACATCCTATTGCGAGCTTCGTAGAAGAAAACGCATCTCAGACCAGCTCGTCAACATGATCGTGAAGCGTACAAGTACATCTGGATATGTATGCAATGGGGAAGTCACCGAACGTCCCGCCAAAAAGCCCAAGACGGAACTTCCGAAGAAGTTCGTGTGGCTTAATATGAGGGTATCAGCTGTCTTTTCTCTCCTGTTGTCCCAAACCATTGATTTTATTGCTTAGACGACGGATGCAAAGGTCCCTCTCCAACTCATCAAAATCCTTGAAGTTGCTGTACGTATCACAGACAAGGATTTCGAGCCTCTCGACGACGGTGTTTCTTTCCTTGTCCATTGGGAAGGAAAGGACAAATTTATTGACTTAGCATCAGAAATGTCTGACGAGTGAGCGTTGAATTCTTGTCGATGGCAAGGCTCTACTCGACTTATGCTACATAATTCAGAGCTATCAAAACGCACAACAAAGTATGTATAAACTGATTCCTGATCTCTCCATCTCCCAGTCTTACGAGATACTCAGTCCGGGTTGGAAGGCAATTATGACAATACGCCGGAGTCTGAACGAAAGTCCATCAAAGATGTCGAACAACTTCTTGGTGACTATATCAGGAGACACAACATCAGGTTTGGTGCTGTCATGGCAGGTTTAAACATCGGATTCGGTCGAAACTTAATAGTACGTCCCAATTTATGCCGTCCATCTAAAGAATGATGAGTTAACAACAGCTTCACAGCCGATTACACATGCCCAAGCTCGACAAGCTATTCAGTTATCAAGTTTTCGACACTGCGGCACTTTGGGTATGGTTTTTCTGTCCCTCTTCAATAATCCGCTGAAATGTGGCAAATAGCACCTAATCTCCCGACGATACGGATGTGATAAACCCTTCAACGAGAGTCCTGCAGGACAAAGGTAGGCTTTAGACTGTATCCAGTTCATTTGATGTAACCTTGAACAGACCCATAACTAATATCAACAACGCTATTTGTGGTTAGTTGATTTGCTGACCTTCTGTTACTTGACATACCAGCACTAATTCGGTGTCGGCAGAGGTCAAATTCTACGCCGATCTCGTATTGAAGCGACCTTCAGAAGTTGAATGGCCGTTCAAATCTGAGGAGGGAATCTGAACACTCGCAATTTTACTTTTTTATTTCTCTTGAATTTGATTGATACTTGTCATCCGTTTCATCATCTGTAGATTAAGCGAACCTATAACATTCCGTCTGTCAAGTGGTAGAACTTGAGCTGCGCCACACACAGATGCAGCGCAGGTGATCTTATCGCGAGCTACGCGAAAATATTGCTGAGGCAGGTGATTTCGTCGTTTCATTCACGATTGACTATGTCGATGTGAAATGGTGAATCTAAGACGGCGTGAACAAGTCACACAATACACCTACACCGCCAAATCATGGGTGAGATATTAACATGTCGAAACTGAGAGTTTGATTTTGAGGTGTAGCCTAATCCAGTTCAGAAAACGAGCAACACAGAAAAAAACATGCACCAGACACAAGTGGTGCACTACTATGTATGTATCTGGAATTCGAACGGGGATGATGAAACCAGTTACCACTGTTATAAAACCGAGTGACAAAATTAACATAATCGACCCCCGAGATATCTTCGCACATGATACCAGTTACAATTTATTGGAATGCACAATCGCGTTAAGACTGACTTGCTAGTAACTTGTACTTAGTGTATGTACAAGAAAGACGATCTTAAGGGGCTCGAACGCACCTGAGCTCGGCTATCTCCGAATACTCGTGACGTCTAGTATGGGCGTCTATTTATTGTTAGATCAAATTGATCGTTACTTGCTCTTCCCCGCCTCGCTTAAACCTTTTTTCGTATCACTTGTCGGCAGCGATGTCTGAACAAAAGAAGCAAAAACTCGCCCATCCCTCGACTTCAATTGTTTCAGTTGTTCATAAGGGGCTGTTGACACCCCAAGCGAGCTTTTCAGAAGACAACCCATCCCAGACTAGCGCTGGCGTCTCGGCACAATTGAAGCTCAAAAGTTCATCGAGGAATCTTGACAGCGAAGAAATTGCTCAACTCGCTAAAAAGTTTAGGCTCGAAGCGATTACTGTTGGGCTAAAGGATAGCAAATCTGAGACAGGGGCCAGTATTATTCGCTTGCCACGCATGGACGCCTCAAAGTATTTCGTATGGCTTGATATTGAGGTCTCAACCGTCTCTTCTCACTCCTGATGTGTCATTGATTATATGATTGCTCAGACGACGGATGCACAGATCCCTTTCCAACTTATCAAAATCCTCGAAGTTGCTGTGCGTATCACAGACAAGGATTTCAAACCTCTCGACCAGGGTGTCTCTTTTCTTGTCCACTGGGAAGGAAAGAAAAGAATGGTCGATTTGGCATCGGAAATGCCTGTAGTGTGTGTGTCAAATGTCGTCCATAGTAAAGCTTTACTTACCTTAGGCTATTCAGAGTTATCGAAATGCATGTCAAAGTACGTCTAGACCAGTCATACATGATTAATTTACTCGTTCTTATCGGGTACCCAAGTCTGGGTTACAACACGACTATGACATCACCCCGGAAGACAAACGAATGTCCTTAGAAGACGTCGAACGGCGTGTTTGCCAGTATATAAGAGGTCATGGTCTCGAGAAAGGTGCTATCATGGCTGGTGCAGGTATTGGATTCGATCGTAACATGATAGTTCGTCCCGTTCAATCACGAACGTATACCTCGAAGAACGATATATTGATAACTCCTTCACAGAGACAACACATGCCCGAGCTTGATAAGCTCTTCCATTATCAAGTCTTTGACACTACAACGCTCTGGGTATGATTTCTCAATTCCACTTTCTCAAGAAGAACTTTGTACTGAAATGTGGCGCATAGCACCTAATATCACGACGATACGGACGTGAGAAACGCTTCAAGGACTCTGTGAAACACAGGTAAACTTTATTTGACGTTGTTTCCAGCTCATTTGCTGATATGTACAACCCTTGAATAGAGCCTTGGACGACGTTAATGGCGCTATTCGTGGTTAGTTCATTCATCATCCACCGTCCCTCTGATGTATGATGTCTAATGTGTCGCTGGTAGAGGCCAAATTATATGCAGATCTAGTATTCAAGATACCTGAAGAAGTTGAATGGCCGGCTACGGATGGTATATGAGATCTGAACAATCACATCTGGGTATTTAGATGCAAAAGTCATAATTGTCTTGTTGCCCGACATCTGTATTTTTTGTCTTAACTAGCCATATATTATCCTGTATCTTTTAGAAGCGAATGATTTCTTGCCTATAACATTTTAGAATCATCTCCCAAGTGGTAAAAATTCTTCCGCGTCACAGGTAGAATTTGGTTAATGAAATCGCCAATGACTCAGTTATTCCTCTGTCAAGCTGGTGATGAATTCGTTATTTTGCTCCAAATGTGGTACCTTGATTAAAGCAAGGGCATGAGACCGCCATATCTTGAACAACAACAATGGATAGAATGCAAAAAACTGTGACAAAGATATTAATTATCGTCTCCCGAAAGCAGGTCAAGGCTTGATCAAAAAGGAGAGAATCAAAATATCATATGACCACCGCAGGACTCGAACCTGCAACCTTTTGGTGCCGCTTAGCAATCGAAGCCAAACGCGCTACCATTGCGCTAGGTAGCCATGGCAAAAGTGACATAATGATAAGTTCTAGTCGATGCAGTAAGTGATGAAAGGAATGAACGAGGTTGACGTCATCATCTTTGTTGAGACCGAACACCAAGCTTCAGAACCATCATGTTCAATTCTTTCAAACGCCGTCTAGTGAGTCTGTTGGTAACTTGATATAGAACAGATTGTAATAATCCTCCACAGCCCCAAATTTCGATCTTGTAGGTTGTCGCCAGAAACGAATTCGTGCTGAATGCTCAAATTCATGTATATTAGCCACCAACCTTCCTCACCGCCGTCTACAAAAGCTTTAAACCTCCTTCGCTCGTCTCTCTCTGCCCCTTATCCCCCTGGTCAAGCAGAGAAAAAACCTCTTGACTTCAATCTCGATGTCGTCGAGGGACCGCCGACCAGTGATCAAATGGGAACCATCCTGTCTTACTTGCCATCCAAGGCCATCTCTCCATCACATGCATTCCTGTCAGCGCATTACGCAACACCTGACGGATCTGAGCGCCCAGAAGGTGTCTCTGCCATTGCGGATTTAGCGCAGAATAACCCTAATGCACTCAAATGGCCTATCGTTGTCGATTGGCATGGAGGTCAAGCTGCTATCGGTGACATCGAAGGTATCAAGGGAATACTGGAGAACTTGAGAAAGAAGCGTGACGGAGAATTGAAGGATGACGAGGTTGATCAGCCGAAAGGGTGGTTCACATGAGACTGACGAAAAGGCAATGTTTCAAAGTATGTTGTTGTCAAACCTCTGTATATTGCACGCGCGCATGGCGATAAGGTTCGTCATAAGAAGAATCAATAGTTTTAATCAGCTGACTGTCTTGACTTGAAAGCTATCGTGGTTGCAAACGGCAGATATTTCACATGTCTTCCCCCTGGCTTTATCTGATACAGCTATCCGTTGTGTATTGTGTAAAGCAATCGATACGGTCATCGAGACCATATGATCAGTGTACATCAGAATTCGAAACCTACTTTCTCCTATAAATTGGCCAACATATGGCGAAAACCGACTTGACAACCGACGACCATGACCCCTTCCGCGGATTCAGTTACTCCCGCATCTAATGGCCTTGACCCAAACAACATGTTCAACAAGATATGGCGCGGCAGTAAGGATGGTTCCATTCGGCTGGAACCCATGCCCAAGTTCGACGATCCTTACGCCGAACGTGAATGGGTTAAGGTCTGTACCATTTCCTTTCGTAAAAAATCGTAAAAGGATGAATACCCAATGATGAGCTGTGTACAGGCTCACTTAGCCGCCGTATTCCGTTACTGGGGCAAGATGGGCTACGCTGATGGAAACGCGGGACACATCACCGTACGCGACCCTGTCCTGCCTGGTCACTACTGGTATTTGCCTGCTTCCTGGTCCCCCTCTCTACTTTGCTCATTTCCAACTTTGAAATAGGATGAATCCTATTAACGTCCATTATTCATCCATGACTGTATGCAGCCCCCCACGCAGTTCTATTCTTAGTACTCAGAAGCGAAACATATCGCTATATAGGTCTCAAAGCTTGTTCTTGTTGACCCGAACGGGCGTCCTTCTCCTTATGGTGCTCAGCTCCCCATCAATAACGCCGGGTTCTTCATCCGTATATCCAACCCCCTTCTCCAACAAGATCATCTTCTCACACACATCAACAGATTCGGCCATCCATGAGGCCCGCCCAGACATCCAAGCAGCAGCACACTGCCACTCCGTGCATGGGAAAGCCTGGTCTGTCTTCGGTAAGCCTGTCGAGATAACAACACAAGATTCGTGCGTATTCTACGACAACCATTCGGTGTATGAGAACTTTGGTGGAGTCGTCCTTGCCACCGAAGAAGGAAAGAACATCGCACATGCCCTTGGTTCCAAGAATAAAACGTGTATCCTCCAGAACCACGGTCTTCTCACGCGTATGTGTTGGTTTGCGCCCTTTCGGAGAGATGTGCTTATTTGTGGATTTTTCTTTTTTTTCTTTTTTTTTTGGGGGGGGGGGTAGTTGGTACCACCGTGGATGAGGCGGCGCATTTGTTCACAGCGTTGGATAAACAGTGTCATGTCATGTTGCTCACCGCCGCTGCGTCGTCCAGCATTCTTAAGCCGAAGGTCATTGGAAAAGAGGAGGCCGAGTTTACTGCCAAGTTTTTGAAAGAGCCAGAGGTTACTTATAATAGTGTAAGTCGTATTCTGCTCTACATGTATACTGTATGCAGGCTGATCGATGACTCAAACAGTTCCAACCCGAGTTTAACCTCTTAGTTGAGGAGACCAATGGTGAATTTTTGAAGTAGGTTGATTTCGATAGTTATTGCATGGCTTTCAATATGTATCCATATCCTCATGCCGATCCCATAGCAATCATTCATTACTTAGCAGACCAAAGCTGAAAAAGTATGAGATGTCACCATATGACATCATACACCTTCAATGTATTATGTCTGGCCGTAAGCTTATCAGGAAATTGATATCACCTGTTTGTCCCAATGGCAATTGCTTCCCTCCTGATTCCTTCAGCAAAGGTTGAGACCGTGAAGGCTTTCAGCAGTGTGACCGCATCACATCTGAGGTCCCGTTATGAGTGAAGGCCATTTTTGACCGTGTCGAGGGCAGAAAACAGCTTTCAGGCCTGCCTTTTCAGGTATCAAAGTGTGAATTGAGGCCCGAGAAGTGTGAAACGCACTTTAGAAGAGTGTAAATTGCCGCGACTGTGGCCAGAAAAGTGTGAATGCCAGAAAACAAGCGTGAACGGCAAGTGAACGGCCAGAAAACGTTACGCGGGTGTGAATTGGGCGTGTGCCAGCGAATTCACGGTTCACGGTCGGAGTTCGAATCACACTGGTTTCCCGCCCATTCATTATTAGGAACCCCTATTGGTCTGCTATGTACTAACCTTTGATCATCTACACCTATTTGCTGTGCACCTTATAACATACATCTCCTTATCTCGGCGAACAGTACTCTTAGGCCTAAATTCTGGGGGTAAGGGGTACCTGTACCCTTGGCACCTTTGAGGGGTAACCACTACCCCTGCTGGGGGGAGGGGGGTAAGGGTAGAGAAAAATTACCTCGGGGATACCCCGGGCCCTGGTCAGCACTACTTTCTCGTCTCTGGCTCCGCCGCGGACACCTGCAGATCCTGGTGCGATGTGCCCTGAGTTCCGTGATTCATAGGTGTTTTAGTAACATAGAGGTCGGGGATAATACTAGTATTAGGTGGCGTAACGAAGTTGCCAAGGTCACAGAAGGTCACGCCGCACCGCTAAAACTTCCTTTCTCCTAGTATAAATTGGTGAGCATATGCGAAAGCCGACTTGACAACAGACGACCATGACCCCTTCCGCAGATTCTGCTATACTCGCATCTAATGGCTTTCACATATTTAACAAGATATGGCGGGGAAGTAAGGATGGTTCAATTCAGCTGAAATCCATGCCCAAGTTCGACGATCCCTACGCCGAACGTGAATGGGTCAAGGTCTGTACCATTTCGCTTTGTAAAACGATTGATACTCAATGATGAGGTGTGCGTATACAGGCTCACTTAGCCGCCGTCTTCCGTTACTGGGGCAAAATGGGCTACGCCGATTGAATTGCGGGACATATCACCGTACGCGACCCCGTCCTGCCTGGTCACTACTGGTATATGCGTGTTCCCGGGTCCCCTCTATCCTTCACTCATTCCCGACCGTGACTTTGAAACAGGATGAACCCTATCAACGTCCATTATTCATCTATGACTGTGCGTAACCTCCACTGGCACACAGTTCTGTCCTTAGTGCTCAGAAGCGAATATAGGTATCGAAGCTTGTTCTCGTTGACCCGAACGGGCGTCCCTCCCCATATGGCGCCCAGCTTCCTATCCATAACACCGGATTCTTCATCCGTACACCCAGCCCTCTTCTTACAACTACACCATCTTCTCACACACATCAACAGATGCAGCCATCCATGAGGCACGCCCAGATATCCAAGCTGCAGCCCACTGCCACTCCATACATGGCAAAGCCTGGTCCGTCTTCGGTAAGCCTGTCGAAATAACAACACAAGATTCTTGCGTATTCTACGACAACCATTCGGTGTATGAGAGCTTTGGTGGAGTCGTCCTTGCCATGGAAGAAGGCAAGAACATCGTACGTGCTCTTGGTCCCAAGAACAAGACGTGTATCCTCCAGAACCCACGGTCCTCTCACGCGTATGTGTTGGTTTTGCGCCCTTTTGGGTAGATGTGCTTATTTGTGGATTTTTCTTTGGTACTAGTTGGTACCACCGTAGATGAGGCGGCGCATTTATTCACCGCGTTGAATAGACAGTGTCACGTCATGTTGCTCACCGCCGCGGCGTCGTCCAGCGATCTCAAGCCGAAGGTGATTGGAAAAGAAGAGGCAGAGTTTACTGCCGAGCTTTTGAAAGAACCAGAGGTTAGTTATAACAGTGTAAGTCATGTCTTGCTCTACATGTACGCCATTCCGATGCCTGAGGCTGATCGATGAAAACAGTTCCAACCTGAGTTTGACCTTTTGGTCGAAGAGACGAATGGGGCATTCTTGAAGTAGATTGAGTTCCTGCGGGATTTTCCAATGTGTTTTCGTATCCTAATGCGATGCCAATGACAATCGTTCATCCGTTCGATAGCAGACCAAAGGCTAGTGATACGACATCATACGTCACTTTTGTCCATCCCAAGTATACCCTATGAATAGATTCACCCACCACCTAACCTCCCCTCCACCCGCAATAGCATTTGTACCATCGTCTCTACAAATATCCCCATCCGCCTCCACCTCCGCAATCATCTCCGTCGCTAGTCCGAGCGTTATACCTTCTTCCTGCGCTACTTGCGTGATCGTCTTCGGTCCCATGAGTGTCAGAAAGCCAGAGAGTCGTGCAGAGAATGAAGCGTGGGTATATAGTGGGGTATGCAGCACTCTAAGCCCTGAGGCAAACGTCCGGACGTGTATTGGGGGATCCGTAAAAAGAGAAAGGTGTGGTAATACGAGGAGGAAGGTCGAGGGCGGGATGAGGGCTGAGAAGTAAAAATAGAATTGTAAGAGATAGGAGATGGCGATGAAAAAGAAAAGAAAACATACCAACACCACGGGCGCGGTTCCACCCCCCCCAGACTTCGTCTAGCGCAATAATCCCGCGCTTTCTCATCATCCCACCTCCACCTCCTTCCTGAGTAAGGTTCAAGGATCCCTGAAGCACCCGCGCAAGTTCCCTCGCGAGCTCCTCGATCCACTTCTTCTCATCCTTCATCATGTCCAACGTCACAGGGGCATTAGACATCTGGAGACCGAGCTGTGAGAGCGAGGAACGAATGAATGTCACCTCTTCCGGCTCGGGAGGCGCGATGGAGCTGGATAGTAGTTGGGTTTCGGGTACAGCGGAGATGGCGGTGAGTTTCTCATTGAGTTCTGCCGCGAGACGGACCATGTCTCTTGCTTTAATTCGTAGCGCCTCGAGATCCTGGAGAGCATCAAGCATGCCGTCCTCCTGTCCTTGAGCAGAGGTTTCGACTGTTCGGAGGATGCCAGCTTCAAGGGATGCGATTAGATACAGATCAGGACTGTAGATGGAGGCAGGAAGTACTTACTTATTCCAGATCTGCTTGTGTTGCGACCAGGTTCAGGGAGTGAATCAGAGGTCTGAGGCCTGTTCCCAATGCCGTTTGACTGGAGTTCATTAGTACCATATTGATATGGTAAAATAGGATACATACCTCCCACACCTTGGCTTGAAGGCTTCGTTTGAGCACGGCGTAGAAAGCTTTGTCCCCGCCTTTACGAAAGCTGATCTTGATGAATCGTGGAGAGGTTGAATCCCCATCATCGGGGCCAGGCGATGGAGGGCGAGAGCTAGGTGCAGATTTCATTATGCGTGACGTTTTTGGAGACAATCGAGGTAGCTCAGTCGAGCACATTTCGCAGTATCCTAGCGAGGGGTGGTTTAGGAATGTACACGCAGTGCATGCGTTTAAGTTGGAATCTGATCTGTCTTCTCGGCTAGAGGACGAAGACAATGAAAGTGCAGACATCGCTGACGATGTAGCAGGGGAAGGTAAAGAATCTGAGCGTCCGGACCCTGAAGCAATCGACGAAGGGAGCGATTCGCGGGAAACACCGCACAATCCACAAATCTTGGCAGCCGCGGGACTTAACCCGGGGGGATTGCGATAACCACATACCTCGCATTCCCAACTTTCGAAACCAACTTTGCTGCTATCATTATTGACAGCCTGACCCGGCGCACTGGAGATACCAGAGATGTGGAGTGTAATCTTTGGCGATGATTTGAACAGGCCGGCATAGTATTCCGTTTGTGTGATAGTCGACAGATCCAACGCGAAAGAATGCTTGTATGCATTGTGTGCATCAATGTAAAACAATCGATGAGTCGAAACAACTATGGTGCCAGCTTGATGATTTGGTGATTTCTGTGTGCTGTATAGTCAATAGACACGAAACAGGGTGCGTAATCAAGACGTGTAGTGTTCCTGAAACGTGAAATCGCTCACCCATCATATATACCAACATTATCTTGACTTGCATAGACTTCCTCGTCGGTATACAATAGTGCTTGAATGGGAATGGTTCCATCCACAGATCTGGTGATTCGGCGTAAAGTCATAGTACTTGCTATTGCTGACTTCCCGGGCTGTAGTACAGGTTAATGAAGGCTCTAGGTATAGGAACCGTTCCGCCGATATTATGCTGGGTATAACACGATTTCGGATGGTTTGACCTTACAAAGAAAATACTGCGCGGAAGAAGTGTCGTAGCCTATTGCAATTGTGTCCAGGGCAAGGAGAGTGGATGATAGAAACTTATTGATACATATTAGGAAGGTGGTGGATTTGGACGCGTGATCGGCAATCAGCGAAGCCTTCTCACCCTTTTTGAAATTCTTTTTGCACACTAACATCGAGTTATGTACACCATAAATTCCGGTGCATGACACTTCTATAACCTTTCCTAGCGCTAATCGACCTGGCTGCTCTGCAAAGTGTCCTTTTTCTACACCTGAACGAAGTCTCTCCCTATATATTCTCCTGGATCTGGCCAGGATTGAAACTTCACATGACGCGAGTCCAATAAAACTATAAGTTGGTGAACGGTAAGCATCTGGAAGTGAAGAAAAATTGGACCATGAAACTGCCGCTGATGATATCGATTATCACAAAATATATCGCCTGTATCTTCGTCACTGGTATACGTTGTTTCCTGTGAAACATTGGCTGGGCTCGGGATCTTCGCTGCTATATCTTCGAAATTATCACGGGGTAGATATCTCATAGTGGAACACCTGGCCGGTGGCCACTGGGCAGTCTAGCAGGCGAAGCACAAGGTCTCAATACTTCAACATAGTATCACGCTCGATATGCCATATTCAAAATCGGTGATCTTCTATTTGCCACTAACATCAGTAGCCTCCCATCTTCCGATGTTAGACTGCCCATGCATCACCTACTAGCCGCAGCGCTTTGTCAGATGGTACTTCTCCAATAAATCATTTGTCGCCCTCTTCTCCAGTAATTTCCTCAAGAAGACCACTGTATCCGCCAAAGCCTGGGCCCAAGCCTGACAGCATCTTCTCCACGTCCCCTTGAAACCGACAACTGGCGGATGCTCGCTTATTACCAATAATCTTCTAAATCCTTGTTGCAGTAAGCGGAATAATCGACGTGTTAATATTGCGGCTGCAACTCCGAAAACTCTTCATGAGGGAACTCCAACCACTTGATGCCACACAGTATCTCAATGTAAAACTAAGGCTCGAGAAATGACTCCATGCCAACCAGCCATGAACACAAACAAAATGGCTCAACGGATCCCTCGTGCATTCTTGAAACACAACGTTCAAAGTCTGTCGCGTCATAATTCAAATTAGCAAAGAAACAACCCGTTCTAACTCGATTATTGAACCATTCCTTCAGCAGCCAGACGGGGTGTCAGGAGGGAAGAGCAGCGATGGTGGAACGAGTCGTCCATTGTAAGATGTGCACGAAACTTGTGAGCCCCATTGTGTAATTATTGAAGGCAACACAGTTCTGCCATTCACGACCGTATTAGTGTTAGGGACGGGCTGCTTCGCCAAGAAAAGAGAATTAAAAATGCCGGGGTATGATAGAGCCAGGCCGACAAGACTGGTAAGGGTGGTGCGCAGTCTATCTCCAGTAACAGATGCGACAAAGGAGAAGACGTTTGCAGCAGTGTCCCAACGGCCGAGAGTGTGCAGATTCCAGTTTGCCTCAATGGTTGCGATGGAAGAGTAGTGGTCGTAGAAGTTGGAGTCAGTGGTTCCGCGCAAGTTGGCCGGAACGGCATTACCAAGGAGAAGCCCGAAGACACGGTTGGCCAAGGTGCTTCCGACTTCATCGAAGGCTAAACAACATATGGTATTAAGCTTTGCTCTAGTCACCATGAAAAGGACTCACTAAGAAATATGAGTGTCTTGTCGTCATTGAAGTTCGGATGGGCCAAAAGCGGGTTCAACCAGGCCTTCACCCAGTTACCCGCGAAGGTGACATTAGTGTCATGTCCATCGTTTGCTACCGACGATGCAGTAGGAAAACGTTGTGGAAAAAAGTATTGGGGCAGGCTCACTCATATTCGGGGTGATGAAAATCCATTGAGGAAGACGATTTGCGGCAAGATCCTCGTGGAAGAGGGTAAAATTCTTGATGTTTGCCAGACGAGAGGCATTCGTGTTGATGGAAGTGAAACTAATGAGAGGGCTGGATGGACATGAGTATGTCAGTTGACAGCTATAATTTCAATTCTTATAACTTACTTGTGCTTCCGCATGTAGTCGCTAGCGCCCGCTGCGTTCTGGAAGCTTCCCAAAAACCCTGTGGAAGGCATACCTTCTTGATATTCTCCCCACGTAATTCCTTTGTCTTCCAAGAGATCAACAATGGTGGAAACATTTGAAGGAACATCTACAGTGTCGTCACTGTCCATTCCGAAGTATTCGCCGCCAACAGACTGATCGGGGGGAACTTAGGGACGGGAACACTGAAGGAAATTGAGGTAAGCACGTACCGCGATATAATTGGGCTGCGAAGGATGGGTCACAGCGAAGTAGTTGCTGAGGAGTATGCCTTGTTGAGTGAGGGTTGAAAGGTTGGCTATTCAACATGAAACATTATGAAAATTCCGTTGTAATATATGTATAGATATCCAACGTACGGTCACTCTTAGCATCATCGAAATTCGTATTTTCCAGCCAGATGGATACAATTCGGTTGAAAACCTTCCCCTGGACTATGGCTTGTACAGGAGAGGCCTACACATTCTCAAACTTAGCGTCAGCTGCACATCCTGGCAGTCGAAAAACGTGTACGATGATGACCAAAGAGGCTGCGAAGACCGGCAAGAAGGATTCACAACGCATCGTGTGGTTTGCAGAGTAGACACTCGAGGATCATTCCCTTGCAGGATCCCTTACAAATGGCCAAACGTGCCGAGCAATTATTAAGTGGAAAAAGAACCAAGTTAACAGGACCACATGGGCAGAGCGAACGTTCGAATATAAATATATCAGCGAGGAGATCACGGTTTTCGAGCGAAGCAGGCTTCAAGATCAGATTGCAATGTTCACGAGAAGAGTGTATCCAAGACTTGAGCGAAAAGCACCATGCAGATCAGAAAATTATTCAACACTGTAAGTGGAAAGTTGTGAAATCTGAATCGACAGAGAATCCAGATCAAGGTAGCTTCCGTCCTTCCGTTCCAGGTGAGGTAATGAGTAGGACATCGCTCGTTTCTACCGTGTGACATAGCTCACCTACTATGGAACTAGGAGTCAGGACCTGTGAGGACAATCGTCCGGAAAGCTTCAGGGGGAGTCATTAGACCTGCTCGCAATCTCATGACCAAACCGGGAATCAAGAAGCTAATATCCTAGCTTGAAGAATTCGATGATCTGCAACCATGTGAACACGTAGTTCGCAAAGTGAGAAGGGGTCTAGACGGAAACACATGTGAAGCATGTCATAAATGTCCCAACAAGGATGTTTTATGGTTGGTGCTAGGCAGCCCAAAACCTTGTCTACACTAGATAGTATCCAGGAAGATAGTGCATCGGCATATGTACCCATCTGTTATTGCATTCCCGCATTACAGAGAAACTGGGCGTCCTACAGGAGCATGAGTAAATGCGGAAGGCAAGGAAATGTTCGAAGTGTATACACACTACTTCATTCAACTCCTTTTTGCCTTGTTCACATCTCCACCTGTGATATACTTTTCGTTCACAGCGATGACATGGTATCCGACGGCAGTAATCATTGCCAGTACGCCCAGGGCGTTGGCCAATGAATAAAGAGTTTGGTTTGAGATCATTTTGTTGCTCGCTTGGCAGTCAGATTGGTCCTGTTCCCATGTGAGTACACCTCTAGGAATGCGTATATCTAATGCATCGAGTCGAAACATACTATATGATTTATAAAACGGAGGCGCTTCGCGTGTGTGAGCACTTCAAGTTCGCACTTGAAGGCAGCGTGTCAGTGACGTTGAAGTCGATGTAGTTCACACGTGGCTCATTATGTAATAATTTGTTGATAATTACACTCGCCGGACTTTGTGCTATGTACATAGCAGAGCGCAGGATAAGCGTCGCTCAGTATTGTCGTTCAAATCTTGACTGAACTCGTTCAATTTATACATCTATGAACTATCCAAATGGACGGCTGGGAAGAGTAAATTTTCACATGATGATTTCCGCGATATGCAGTTATATAGTACATGTAATGAACAGTTGAACCATCTATAACTTGGCAAGTTGGCACACCTATTCGCCACTGGCAGGACACCAAGTCCATTCAACACCCAGAGGGATAGGTAGGGGGGTTGGAAGAAGACGGGGGAACGAGCTGTCCTGAATAGACCGTGCATGCAACTTGAGACGACCATTGTGACATGATCGAAGGCAACACTGTACGACCGTTGATAACCAGGTTGGTGTTCGGAACGGGTTGCTTCGCCCACTTAGATGAGCTGAAGATGCCAGGGTAACCCGCGTTAAGGGTAGCGGAAGAGGCGGTGCCAATTGTATCACCTGTAACGTCTGCAACGAAACCAAAGACATTGGCGCCTACGTCATAGCGACCCAAGGTATGAAGGTTCCAGTTCGCCTCGACGGTGGAAATGGTAGAGTAGTGAGTGTAGAAGTTAGAGTCTGTGGTACCAATCAAATTGGCCGGGAGAGCACCACCAAGTACGATGGTGAAGACCTTGTTGGCGATAGAGCTGGTACCCGTTTCGTCAAAGGCTAGAATTGATGATACATAGTCAGTAATGGTTCAAATCCAGATCTCAGAATATCGTTTACTGAGCAGGATGAGAGTCTTGTCATCGTTGAAGTTGGGGTTTGACAAGAGAGAGGTGAGGAAGTTCTTCGACCAAGTACTCGCGGTGGTGATGCTGGTGTCGTGTCCGTCATTGGCTGAGGTAATCACCATGAATCAGAAGTTAACGAAAACCCAGTCTAATCACACTTACTCATATTTGGAGTAATGAAGATCCACTGAGGAAGGGCATTCGCGGCGAGATCTGATTCGAAGGAGACGAAATCCTTGATGTGCGAGAGGCGAGTAGAGTTTGAGTTGACGGAGCTGAAGGAAACAAGAGGGCTATTCATATTGATTGGTTAAGAGTCATTGCGGATGGGTTGAAATGAGTGACTAACTTGTGCTTGCGGACGTAGTCGCTACCGCCGGTCTTGGGGTTATTAAATGTGGCGCCAGTGTATCCCGTAGAAGGCATGTCCTCTTGATATTCCGCCCAAGATACGCCTTTGTCCTCCAGGAGATCGACGATGGTCGAAACATTCGAAGGGAAGTTGATGGTGTTGTCATTGTTGAGCCCAAAGTAGTCACCCCCAACAGACTGTCATTGATTCGAGTGCAACTTTCGGGTGAGGTGAAGAAAGACGACTTACTGCAACATAATTAGGCTCAGAAGGATGGGTCAATGCATAGTAGTTGGTGAGAGTGAGCCCCTTTGCGGCGAGGGTTTGAAGGTCGGCTACAGAACGTAGACTAAGTTTCCAACCCGTTATCATATAAATATACGCAATATACTGTTAGCGGCGGCTTTGGTGTAATCGGTGTTTTCGAGCCAGATAGAAACGAAACGGTTGAAAACCGCCCCCTGAACAACGGCGGACGCAGGAGATGCCTTCAAATCTTGAGATTAGTAAGTTTTAGTACGGAGAAGACAAGATGACACCGACAAGAGTGGTCAGAGAGGCGGCAGTGAGTGAGAGTAGAGCTTCAAATCGCATCGTGAAGTACAGAAGGAGAATACTGGATATTGTATTCGAAGGACTGTTAAATCGGATTCTCTGTTAGCCTCATTACCAAGGTTGACAAGAGCCGCCATATGGCAAAGCGAACGTTCAGACCTAAAGGGGATCATGTTGTCAATGAGAAGAAGTCGTGAAGATAACAAATCATGGAACTGTCGTCGACTTCTGAATCCGAAGAGGGTGTACCATGCAGCACTCTGGCTTCCATGAAAGTGGAGGCAAATGCGAGACTTAAACCGTCAGGCTAGAATCTTGGTTGCATGACACCGTTTGACCAAAGAAGGCAGCATTGGCAAAAACGATAGCATCGATGCATTGAATATAGACATTGAGCTTCTTATCGAGAGGACAGGCAGTGTGACTAGTGATGAACGTTCGATTCTGGGGACTTCACTGCTCGTGCGTGACCCAGAAAGTTGGTGGGTCGCTAGCTATGTAGAGTCCTGTAGAGTCGCTAGAGCTTCCTTGAGCAACACATGATATGCCGTGTCTGCAGAGGAGTTAAGAAAACCCGGTACGGATGATTGGAACGTACGGATGATTGGAACGTGCGCATGTTGGAGCACAATCCTTCTCACCTCGTGGAGCTCCGAGCTATGTAACTGGGC
>JABAJX010000155.1:0-10590 GCA_018221735.1 Termitomyces sp. K1Aa
ACTATAATTGTGCTCACCTATTGACAATTATATTTTTGAATGAAAGGTATGATAATTGATCCTTATAAAACATTTCATGATGAACAAAAATGTATCTAAACAAGTTTGTGTGATATCTTCTAGTTCCAAGTGTCAATGTATTCACCCCTATCAAGCAAGAGACAGTGAAAGATCCAGCAACCCTCTGACTTGGAATCAGAGATGCAGGCTTAAAGACAACTTAAAGATGCAGAGTCAATTGCTAATAATTCTCTTTGTGTATTATATACACCTGCTTTTGTAATGAATTCATATCCTTGTTTATTCTCTCTACTGATAGTACTAATAGACTGTTTGATGAGTCTGAGATGGCATGTGCGCCGCTACAATATCATTGTCTTTCACTTTGTCCAAATCTCAATGGTCCAAGGAGTAAAATCACACTTGGAGCCTCAAAAGATTGGGTATGGATTCACAAACACCTGGCCCAAGTTCGTGGTTAGCTGTTTATTGCTCCAACCGGTCATCACCAATACTTCCTGTTCTCCCTACAATAGCAATTGCACCAATCCAATTCTTGAAGAATAATGGAGAGCCGGGGAACGTCCAGGACATTTGACCTGTTCAACAGTATACTAACTATGCTTGGTAGACATTTGTCCTCTAACCAATAGCCCATTGACCAGTCAGTGTTCTTGCTATTGGCCACTTGAAGAAACATATGGTATTGTTACCAAGTTTATCCAGGAACAAGAAAAGAGCATGCAACGACACCGTAATAGATGCCCCCTTGACTGTGGGGATGAAAAACTCATCGTGATTGGAGGAGGTTTCTCACAGATTAGTTATGCTTTACCTGTTCTTTGACTGAACCCTGACCCATCCTTTTCCACAGTTCATCATAGGTCTCTTGATTGCTGGTGCATAGCACACAACATGAATGATTGCTTCTTAGCTTATCACCTTCCTGGAGATGCCATCCTGAATGGCAGAAAAGGGCTGCCTCAGAAGGCAAATCCTTCTCATTAACAACCAAAATTCATCCTCCGACTTGCTTTCCTTCTGCCTCGCTACGATCCCCTTTAATGTATGTGAATCAGAGACTTCTAAGAGACTTGGAGACTCCTGTGCTTGACATGATAATTAAGGAAACAACGTGGGTGGTACTCAAGTAGTACCATTGTACAACCATGAGGCGCAATCTTGGTCTGCCACTGTATATCAACGGTCCCCACTGGAGTCTACACCATCCACCCCTTCAGCAACATGCAAGTCAATCCAGTGCTCTACCCCAAACCATGGAAGTTTGAATCTGGCAAGGACACTATCAAGAATGTACCCTTTGTATCTGTTGGATTGGAGGTAGTACATTTATTGATTTATCTAACATGTTGTTCACCCTTGGCCTTGGAGTAGACAAGTCCTTATGTTGGTAACAATAATTATGTTGGTAATAATAATACTGATCATGTGCTGTTTCATGCCTAGGAACAAGACTCACTAAAGATGGAGCTGAAGCGCATCACGTCAATGTGCCTGTTGGGTTTCTGCCACACAGTTGTGAACCAGCATGGCCATAAAACCAATCCCACTCTCAATTGGAATGACATCCTTTTCTGGCAGCGGTCGCTCCTGGGCTAGGTTGACTATTTTCAACTACGAAAGGACTGACAGGCCTGTGATCTGGTACAATCTAAAAGCCCTAGTGATTATCTTGATCAAGTTGTTGTTGCACACCCTTGTTCCACCTTCCTAGCCTTTCATTGATATGTCTTAACTAACAATTACCTTTGGTATAAACTTTATTCGTAGAGTGTAATACTAATCTTGAAGAGTCCTGGAGATCTCAAGTAAATATTCCTAATGTACATATATGGAAAAGTTGAGTACTCTTACCATACAAAAAGAAATACACCTACCTCTTGTACAATTAAAATTAAGTCTTCATTGATTCCTCGTGAATATCATTAGATCATAGGGAATTAGTTTATGAATCAATTCAAATATTTCTTGCTTATGAGAGAGCGGAATGAGCCTGCCAAACTGATATGTAGTGTGTCGGCATAATTGGTTGAAATACATACATCGTTGTCGCATCATCTAGAAAAACTACCGTGCATTTGACACTTTTGTTAGCGACTGATAGCTGTGTCAAGATAGTATATTACATAGAATGCCATATTTTTCTGTTAGCCCACAATTTCTCAGAGAAGTTGCAATATTGACGCACCGTATGAAGAATTCCTTAAAACTCTAAACATCGTTGCTTTTGCTCGCCAAGCCTAGTGGCACCACCAGCCTGTATGCACAATGCAGGGTCTGTCTCTCTGCATAACTTCTGATAAACTACATTGAGATGCAGCGGGATTCAGGTAAGTAGACGTAGTGTGCACGTGTTCGTCGCGTGCGCCGTGAACCTTCGACCTCATCAATCTCTTGCTTTTGGAAGACTCGGAGCAATGACCGAAGACAATGTAGAGAGAGCCTGGTATTGCCACGAGATTATCACCTTGAAGAGAGCAGTAGAACAGGCGCTCAGGATTAATGCATGGGAACACAACAACATAGGTCATATTACATAAGAAGTCTATCGCCTATGCCTGTCAGACATCGACATAGAACTGATCTGATTTTCTTTCCTAACGTGGTATACCCGGTGGCGTCGACTAAGATATTATATGTATGTACTTGTGGATATCCTTGCACGGCCAAAAAATTTTGAATTTTTCGTTCTGTCGGTTCGATTTGACTTTTTCGTTTGTTCAATCATTAAAATTTTTATGTAATTGACAGCTTGGCGTAAACGTGGCAAAAGGGGGAGGAGCCTCCGTGCCCAAGCCAAGGCATTGTGTACCGCTACATAAATACTTCCGTATTGATATATTCATTATCCTCAGAGAGCCATTCATCTGAGACTCAGGTATATCACTCCTTTAACGATTCACGCAATTCTTGATAAGTCATAAGATCATCATGGATCAAAAAAACGTGTCCCTTAACGTTTTGGCGATGATTCATTCAATTGCCAGACACGGCAACAACTTGCCTCACTTCAACGTCCAACGCTTGTTTGCACGGCCTTCATGAGCTTCCTCTTACATTGACCCTTAATCTGGCCAATTAACACAACTTCCACGAGTCTTGAATCAAAAATTGTCGGCATCTTGTTACCCGAGAGTTATACGTCCGTCCGACCCACCTATAACAACCGCCATGCATGGGCCATTCATTGAACCTGACGTGATGCCCTTACCTTCTGCTGGAGATACAATACCAGAAAAGCGCCGTTCATCATCTTCTGGGAGTCGACGGGAGACAATTTTGAACTTGGTGGAGATGCTTTTACAGAATCATGAATCCGACCGAGGTAAGTACCTTTTTTCTGATTCCGCTATCTTAAGGCCACCTCTTATATGTGTTCCTTTAAGAGAGAATGCCTAATTTCGAGGATGATAAGGACGTTCGTGAGTGTCACCCCTCGTGTTCTGTTGGTCAAGATAAGATAGAATATTCTATCAGCCACCGTCGACGAACACCTCCAAGTTGTGGGGGCTGAGGCTTTCCACAAGTTCAAGAAGTAAGTCTCGATCGCATGATTCGTTATCGCCCGCTCACGAGGCTTTGCAGGCGACTAGAAGGTCTGGATAAGGAAGTACGTGATTGGTTGGCTATATAAGTTTGTCTCTATCATTGGTAGACTCAAGTGATACCAGCTTCGAAACTTCGCTAATGCCGCTCGGCAACTCGGAAGTTCCGTCGCCATTCTCTCCTCCGCCTTTGATCTGCGCGAACGACTCGCGCAGTTACTCTTTCTCTATCATGAAAATGCCGCTGACCTCTTTAATCGCAAGATTACTCACATCGTCAAGGAAACACCTCCGAAACCTGAAGGGCAGGATCGCCGTCGAAGGAGGAGAGTAGGAACAGGAAATCTGACTGGACCGCACGTTGTGCGACTCGTCGTGAATGAGAATCTTGATTTGGAGGAGTTTCCGACACAGTTTAAGCTGTTGGCGAAGGCTATAAGAACTTTCTCCGACTGTCTGAACGAATTCCCCGAATTCACCGACGAGGCCGTGAACACATCCATGTCTGAGTTTGAGGGCGATCTCGAGGTGAGAATTTGTTTCGGACCTGTGCGTGAGTTTTGATTGTCCTTTGAAGTATTGGGCGTCCTGCCTCAAGGAATATGCCGGTCAGTCAATCAAGTTATTTCTGGGCTGATGCTTAAATAACAATAGGACAATTCCGTCACCAGTCTGTTCAGAGATATGTACATGATTTATCACTGGAGATGGGCGAACATATAGATACTATTACATCAACTTTGTCCATGTTCATCGAAGTCGGTATGTCATGTCTTAATTGCTACCCCTGCCTCACGATCTAACAGTATGTGTAGGTGTTCCTACAATCCGTTTTGCACAGAAACATGGTGCTGCTAACCTACTCAACCTCTCAACCGTCGCAACATTCTTCTCTGGCGTTACGGCGACAACTATGCAATTTTCCTACGATTTATCTCGCGACAATCTGTCGGATGCAGTCAATTGTTTTTGGTTTGCTTCTCTGGTCTTCAGTATCGCAGCTGCTGTGAACAGTCTACTGGGTTTGACGTGGAAACAGGCAATGTAGTACGTAGGCACTTGGTATTATGCTGGGAAGGTTGAAAAACTGATGATCAATATCTTGTAGTCGCTCCCCTGGTGATCGTGTACCCTGGTGGGTTTTAATATGGATAAAGAGATCACCTCTTGTGTTCCTTGTCATGTCCGTCGCATGTTTCTCCATCGGCCTTTGTATCTTCACATATGCTTCTGGTCAGGTCTGATATCTTCCTTTCCTTCATATAACCTCTGAAATGAACAAATCTATTGAATGTATAGGCATCTGTAACGTCAACTTTGACCACTATATTTACCGCCTTCACGTCTTTTGGTCTGACGGCTGTCTCTGCTTGGTTTGCGTCTGAACGTTGGATCTATCTCCGTCATCAAGGCAGGAAATGGCTTAGTGACGCTCTTACAGAGTACATGCTTCTCTTGATGAGTCTGCCCGGTATGGGAGAAGCCAAGGCCTTCTTAGAGTTTACTGCCGACCTGCTATTGCGTTGGGCCGACGGTCTTCGGAAGTGTTGTGCCAAATTGTTATGCATTGCGTCTGCCCGTGTTTTCTCGGACGAGGGCGATGACGTCGAAGCTGGAACTGGGCTTCCCACTGCCCACACTAACACTGTGCCTCCGGAGGCACCCACGTCACCCCGACGCCTCCAATCTAACGGAAGCGAGACTCCCAAATCTCCTTCCTTCCCCGTTGCATCCCCAGTCACTAGTGAGAAAATTTCAGCGGACTCTCCATCACCGACGCCTGTGTCTCCCGGGAAACAGTTGTGGAACAATGCTCTGCGCAGTGTAAGGATGCACTCGGCACTGATCCCTCTTCCTTTCCGCGAGCCACACCGTCGGAGAACGTCATCATCAAATGACATTGAACGCAAGAGGACAATGAACAGCGATGTTGAACCGGGCAAGGCCGTGATGCAGTCCCGTGTAGCGGCTCTTTCGCCTAAGCTGAAACAGTTAGAACCGACACAGGATGTGGCTGCTCATTCGGGACTTGTCCGGCACTTGCAATTCTCACCTGATGGGAGGTATCTGGCCACGTCAAGGTCTGCGCGACGTTTTTACTTTCTAAATTTGTTTGTTTGACACGTCGCTGTAGTTGGGACAAGACTTCCGTCGTTTTCCGTGTTGAGGTCCGTAGTTAACGTTGTGTACTTTCTTTGAGCTTGATGACCTCATCTTGTTCGCAGGATCCTTTAATATCCCACCGTATCCTCGGACATCCAGCTGGGTTTGTTGGACAAGTCGCTTGGTCTGTCCCTTCCCATAAGATTTCTACCTTGTTCCAGCCTTACCAATCTTTGGTAGGTCACCCACTGGAAATCTTCTTCTCACAAAATTTTCACAAGGAGTTAAAGTCTGGACTTCGGAGGTGGGACGTTCGCGTTGGCATTGTTACAAGACGCAACGCTGACTTAAACATACATCGTCTGGCGTCCGTTATCGTAGGAGGGTGTTTGTAGAAAAACCATTGATCGTAAGACCAATGTTGAGTCGATTGCTTGGTTCCCAGATGGAAGAAGTGAGTCAGATAACAAACAAACCCACCGAACTGTCTTGACTTCTATCAATATTGATATAGCTTTCATTTCGGTTGAAGGAAGTGATGTCGCAAAACTTGTTTGTGTTTTTCAATATCATTGCTCTCGCCATATTGACCAGGGGTTTAAGGATCTCACTGGCAAGGTCGGTCAATATATTGATATGGATCACGATCAGCCTCGAATATCTTTCACTCTTGACAGGTCCTTGATCAGTATGACTTTGGTCGCATGAAGCTCCATGATGTTGCTATCACACCTGATTCATTACGGCTCATCGGCGTTGGGCCTCTTCTCGAATCGCCGGATGGTCTTCACCCAAGCAAGTCCAGAGCAGAGAAAAGGCTTGTTGGTAAGCTTGCCATCTATTGTTAATACCGTGACGTGCTCATCCGTACTCGCCAGTGTACAATATGGAAACCAACCTGATTGAAAAGTATGCTATGTAGATGATTCAATTATCACCTGATGTTGACACATCACTTTGCAAGCCGAACGCCTGTGCTTAACGATGTTCGAGATATCACAGTGGACACGAGTGCACAAGGAGGCATTATTGCTTTGATTAGTTACGAGAACCAGGTGTGAAGCACTTGACGAATCCATGTAATGTATGGCTCACGTTCTTGAAGGCTCCTCCTCAGTTATGGAAGCTTGAATTGCTCAAGGATAAGGAAAATCCCAACGTGACCAAAGGGCGACTTACCTTGAGGTTGTTTTCGTTCCTTGATTGTACTGGAGACGTCTCAAATTTCCACTGTTTAGGCACACTTACATGCCCAAGGTTCAGGTTGATTTCGCAGGACCGAGCTATTTCGGTGGGAAAAATAACGAGATGGTCTTGTGTGCTGGTAAAGGTGGGATTTTGTTGTCCTCTATTTTTGTGCCTTGACTGGTATAACTGGTCTACACAGCTGGAGATATACATATTTGGGACCAGGAATCTGGAGCACTACTACATTATATCCACCGCCAGTCTCACGGTGGTGATTTGACTTGTATTGCTTGGAATCACGCGGCAGAGGGCCCATTCATGTTCGCAACTGGAAGTCACGACGGAGCGGTTCGTATATGGACCAAGCGGCCTGGCGAAGATCCAGTGGATGAAGAGAATGATATAGTTCGGACACAATCACCTACCGATTTCCTGGAAGATGAAGGGGTTGGATCACTGAAGCAATACTCCGAAGTCGATGATCAAGGATCTGTCCCAGGTCCTTCGCGAAGACGACACACGGTGCCTACGAGATCACAACACGTAGACCCGTATCAGGAAGCTATCGGTCTTACCTTCCGCCAACGAATCCTGGCTTACGCTGCTGCACAGCGTGTGGCAGAAGTGGAGGCAGAGACACAAGGAACTCGTCGGACGCCCACCTAGATACTAGATACCACTCACAAAAAAAGGATTGACCTGGATTATTTTACAAGCGGATCGCAAGTAATTTTCTGTATATCAGGGCTCATTTTTCTTTGTCAAAATTACTCAGTCTATCTTAGTAGTGAACGATAAACATATCGATAAGTACAGTCGAACCCCTCATAACCCATACCTCTCGGTGGTTATGAGGGGAAGTTACCGGTTATGACCTATGAGGGAGGTGAAAAAAACAATCAAATCATGTATTTTTGGTCGTCCAGTGGTTGAAGCTGTATTGTGCAAGTATTCTAGCAGTTGTATTGCCAAGAAATATCTTCCCTTTGCCCTGTGAACACAGTATACCAATGTGCTCAGAACGAATAACGATTCGTATAATCACATAACTGAAGACCGGGTATTGAATAACAAGAATCCCAACGGTCATAACGCATTTGTCAAACCCCATGTCGGCCCCAATGTAGGACACTGTCAACAATTGAGAATCAGATATCCCCATCGCTTTCGATCATATATTCGCTTTTAACATCCTTCTCGCACTTGAGGTTGTACTGACCATATCGCATTGTATGACTCAAGAATTTTTTTTTTTTAGTTTTGTTTTATACGCTGCATGATTTCTATTATATCCATTGAAGACAGATGAGGGTACGACAGGGACACCAAACTTTCTGAATAGCCAATCAGTATTTTGCAGTCGGATAGTCAGTGTATCCAACGCCAAAACTCAGTCGTACTTGAAAACGTGCATTTGTTAACCCCATGCTGCATAATTTCTATCACATCTATTGAAGACAGGTGAAGGTATGACAGGGAGGGTCACCAACAGATCCTGACTTGCTGAATAGCCAATCAGTATTTTGCGGTTGGATAGTCAGTGTATCCAACGCCTAGTTGGTCACCCTCGCCCTCATACAGATGGTTAAAGGCAGGGACATTGTCAAGCGGCTTCCCATGCTCTACGCGCTTCAAAAGGTCGGGGTGTGTGAGCCAGTTCAATCCAATGACAGCTCCATCAATTTTGCCCGCTTGTATGAGTGCAGCACCCTCTTCAGGGGACACATCGCTGTTAAGGAAAACCTTGGCCTTCTTAATGGAAGGTCGGTAGGATTCCAGGACGTCATGGACCGTAGCGCGCTTTTTACCTGTAAAAGATAGTTGAGAAAGTTTTTATGGGAGTGGAACAAGAAAAGCAAGTTCACCGTCGAACTCCGGGTCAAATATCTGCGAGTAACGAACAAGAGTTATGTACGAAAGGCCAAGTTTATCAGCCTCAGCCAAGAAGTATCTAAAGGTGTCGAGTGTCTCCTGAAGGGGCATCCTAGAGAATATGTCAGTTGGGGAATAACATACGAAACAAGAACAAGAAATACCCCATGTCGTTATACCCGCCGGCTGGACTAACCTTAAGCGACACATTTTCGCCGAAAACTTCAATCATAACTTTGAGAACTTCAAGGCCCAAACGTGCACGATTCTCGACGCTGCCTCCCCATTGGTCTGTGCGCTTGTTGGCTGTGCTATCGAGGAACTGGTGGATAATATACCCATTCGCGCCATGGACTGTGTATAATGTTAGCACTGGACACCCAGATGCATGAAAAACTTACGCTCAACACCATCAAAGCCAGCCTCCTTGGCGTTGACAGCAGCTTTTCTGTAGTCAGCAACAACGGTCCATGGATCCTCAAGTACCGTTGGCTGAGAGGGCTAAGCGCGATACGATATGAGAGATAGACAAAACCCTTACAGTGACATATCCGGGGGCTCCTGGTATGTGACGGAATTTACCACCTCGTGCCGCAATTGCAGAGGGGCCGTACACGGGCTATACGTAAGGAAAGATAAACACTGGTGCCAGTGGAAAGACGTTCGTGACTTCTTACCGTACCGGCCAGCTTTTGTTCAGGGGCTTCAGGATGGGCTACACGACCAACTGTAGAGAACCTATCAGACTTCCGTGGAAGAATTAGCCATTTTTGAGTTGTCGTACCGTGCCACAGCTAGACATGACTTGGATTAGCAGGACTATAATCCATTATGTTTATCATAAAACTCACCTGAGCATACATAATGGCTCCATTGGCGTGGACTGTGTCTACGACCTTTTTCCATCCGACGACATGCTCCTTATTCCAAAGGCCAGGAGCAGACGGCCACTCAGTCCTAAAAGACCAACTGACTTGAGCAATGGGATGAAAGATAGATAATTTACGAACCCTTGATGGGAGATGAGAACGCCTTCCGTAGTGATAAGGCCAGCACCCCCCTCGGCACGCTGACCGTAGTATTCAACCATGGTATCATTTGGAATTGTCCCAAGAGCACGATTGCGAGTGAGTGCAGACATCGCAACACGATTGCGTATCGTGAAGGAGCCAACTTTCAAGGCGGAGAAAAGAGCAGACATCGAGGCCATTGGATCGAGATGATGTGTGAGGACAGCAAAAGGCTAGAATGTAAGATGTGATGATGAGGATTGTAGTGAATGGGCATGTCTGCTTTTATACTGCAGAGGCAAGTTTTTTGTTCGGAATACTGATGAGCAATCCGAGACAGTGAGAAAGAGTAGAGTGGATGGATAGAAATTCACATATATTTCCGGAGTATCATGATCATGATGAAACGATTAGCCTGATTGGTTGCGCTCTCGTTGCAGGTGAGTGTGATCAGTAAGGACACCATAGGATCGCATGAACATTTCTCAACTGTGTGGCTGTTTTAGTGATCGTTATTCATCTGCATCACGGACTGATCACAAATATCACTGACGTAAATGCTTTTCTCACGCTATCCTAACTCGACTCAGGGCTCCTCCGCATCAATGATTCCACCAATCCCTCCCGAACTCATCAATCAAATACTTGCTCATTTTACTTCTGGCCTTGAATCCGACGGACAGGCAGTTTTATCAATATGCTCAACTGTCTCGCGTACTTTCAGAGATTTTTGCCAACCTCGTCTCTTTGAAACCATCGATCTCATCTCTTTCAACGGCGCAGCTCGATGTAGAAGGTTTTGCAAGGTCATAGATAAATCACCCCACCTTGCTCCTTTGGCCCGAACACTC
>JABAJX010000156.1:0-18214 GCA_018221735.1 Termitomyces sp. K1Aa
AAATTCATTTCTATACATTGACTACCGTTTACTACATGGTGTAGGGTAGGTTATTCTTATTTTATAAGTACACATCATAAGGAGTTTTGTTATATATGAAACCCACAAGTTCTCACTGAAGTACCGCACGCTTAGAGGCACTGAGAGTAGTAATCATTCTGGTAAGTGCAGGTGCTACCAGAAGCGCAGACAGTGGGGCCAGTGTAGCCGACACCAGCGCTATGAGAAATTTATCAGTCCAAGTTCACAGCGAGAAGAACGCGGGAAGAACTAACCATTGACCCCATTTGGCCTGTGTGGCGGTCGACGCGGGAGCGCTGGAAGTGGTGGTGCTAGTGGTGTGGGTGGTAGTAGTGGAAGAGCCGCCACCAACGGAGGTGGTGCCGGTGACGGTGCCAGTGTATGTCGATCCGATGTCACCGAATCGGATGTTGGAGTAGGTGACGGATGCGTTGGGGGAGTTGGCCTCGACGTCAGTGGGGGCGCCAGAGCTGGTGGAGCAAGTACCGCGGGCAACACCAGGGGTGGAGGGATCGGCGGTGGTGGGGTAGTTAGAGTCGAGCCAGAGCATGTTGACAGCGTGGTCATCCCACACACTCAAAACAAGAACCATTCCATTCTTCAGAGCCTCTCCCATGCGTTTGAGACCGCCCTTGGCCTGGAACTGAGTCTTGTCACCGAAAACAGACTTCTGCGCAGCGCAGAAGTCTTCGGTGATGGAGTCGTATGCATCCATGCCGGGGATGTTGACCTTGGAGTTCTGGATGACGACACCGTTTTGGACGTAGAGACGGCGGATCTCGACGAGGTCACCGCTCGTGGTGCCGTCAGAGGAGACGAACTGAGTAACGATGGTGAACTTCTTGTTGGTGTCGACAGTGAGACCGGGACCGTAGAAGCTCTTGTCACCCATACGGAAGGAGTTGAAGTCACAACCGTCGGGATCGCAGACGGTGTCGTAGCGGCCTTCGGTTCCGCAGGCGGTACCTGTGCACATTTCGAGACCAGTGGCAGCGCAAGGGTGCGGGGTGACAGCAGTAGAAATGGAGTTGGCTTCCCAGATGTCCATCTCGTTACAGCAAGCACCGTGGTTGCCAGTGCCGGAGTTGACGTCGTTGGAAGAGCCAGTCCAGCCGTCGACGTTAGCCTATGACAGGATTAAAGTAAGTGTCTTGACAATCTGTGAAAGAAACACTATGACATACCTGACCAGCAATGAACTTGAGATCGCGAGGGCACTGGGAGTCACAGTAGCCAGTTCCATACTTGGCACCGGCCTTGTTGGTAGGGTACTTGGCCATACCACCATCAGCGTCCATCTCGGAGAAGTAAAGAGCACCGTTAAGACCGCAAGGAAGGTTCGAGACGTCAACGTCGAAAGTGAACTCCTGACCGACGAGCTTGAACATCTCGTACTGCGAGTCAGTGTTGAGCAGGTAAAGACGAGAGCCGACGTTCTTCTGTGCGGATTGAGTAACGAATTTGAGAGTCAACGCATCACCGTTGGTGGTAACACCGTAAGTGCCAGAGTAATCAGCACCTTCCAACGCACAGTTGGAAGCACAGGTAGCGTCGTCAGGGCAGAGTGTGGCGTCCCAAGCGTTGCCGTTATAGCAGTTGGTGTAGCTACCAGAGGCGGCGGAATGGGTCCAGCGCCAGTTAGCATCCATGGTGACGGCACCGTTGCTCTGTTGAACACATCCGCCGGCCTTGGTGCACTTGTACCAAGGAAGCTTGGGGTGCGTCTCAGCTGTCAATGTGCCAACCTGCTGGGCAGAGACGGCGATGGCGAGGAAGGAAAGAGCGGTGAGAGCAGCTTTGGGGAACATGGTGAATTGTGGAGGTTTTTCGACTGGGTGGGGGATGTCGAATTGAGAATTCCTGCATTTCGTACACACCTTTTATATGTACATACATAAGGCGAATACGCGTGCGGGGAAAATCCGGGGTACCCTCCCTCCAACACGTAGTGTGGCACCCGCAGTCTTGGCAGAACAATATTGTACACAGGTACCCCGACGTGCTGCTGCATAGAGATGAGTAGGGTGCAAGCGATTCCCGAGTTGCGTACCTATGTGAGGCGCGCGTGTATCCGAGGAGTTTCCGCTGAAATAATCAAGTCAACATTTTTCCGAGCATAACATACGTCTCCCAAGGCCACTACTTACAACACATCCAAGGCAGCAACCGAGGTCTTGGCGTAATATCGTACACAGTCTTGTGACGTTCCTCTTATTATGCCTTCCTGCGGGGTTGGGAGGCCCCCAAGACATTGACATGCATCATCGTCCTCTGATATCTCAATGACGGTGGCACGACATCGCTGGACAAGTATCTTGTTGCACATCCTGTCCTTACATCGAGTTGGAACACGTTACATAGAAAGAGGGAGACGTCGTTCAGTCCCATCCGAGTCGCCTGAATTCGAATTCGAGTTTAGCAAGATTATTCCTTGTCTAAGTATACTCTGAACCAATCAGAGTTGGTGCTGGAGAAACTTGAAGCGTGAAGGCGGATCAAGGAAGAAACCGAATGATAGAGATATTCCGCATGTAAGTATGTAGCTTGTCGCAACGGTACCGGGTACAGGTACAAGAACAACTGCTGGAGAGAGTGATGGAACGCACATGGCAAAACGTGGGAAAATTGTTTTTTGGTGGTTGTTGACATCTGCACAGACAGGACGTTCAGACAAACGACCACAATGGCAGTAATTCGGACTTTGCCTCTGTGCATGTGCGACGATGCGAGAGCTTTGGCATTCACCAAATCATCATGCCTCCCCAATCTCAGAGCGCCCACTTCGCCTCGTCGCTAGCGCGTGGAATACATAATGTGGGGTCACCTGGGGTCACTGGTTCATTGCATTTTGCCGACGGATTGTGTGTCGGCCGCCCGTCGAAGGATTTGGCGAGCGTTTGGAAATCTTCGGCCTTCAATCAGATCTCCTGTGGGGAAACAGAGTTAGACACGGATCACTTCAACACACCGATCTTTCTGTTCATGTGGTCAAGGTTCCAACTTCTCTTCTCCAGTGAATGCTTCGTGACTCTCGAGCTCCGTTCGCTTTTTGATGACTTGGAAGAAAGGAAGGCTTCTCGTTCTCTGTTCGACATATTCTGTCAGGCATTCCCTCACCAGCTTTGTCGAAAGCCTGCAACCGTGTGGCGTCCCACATCAATGTTCATGTGATTTGCTGGAAACAAACCGATTTTCCAATTGTTAGAAAGACCGATGTTTTACCTTACATCGAAAGCATCGGATGTGGGGTACACTCGCGTATCTGATAAAAGAGGTGAGTACATAAATGCTTCCGTGCACGCGTAATTGCCGACTAAGAACTTACCGCTAAAAGAGAAGGAGTTGGACGACAAAACGTATTGCAATAGAAATGAGAAAACAAGGCGACATGAATGACGACGGTGCATGTAAACGTTTCGACATACACAAGACCATGGAATCCACCGGGCGTTCAAATGAAGAACGACTGTTGTGGAGTCCATTGCCGGGCCGCGGTACGGGCCGGGAAAATATTTTATTGTACTTACTCGTTTGTGATAACTATTGCGTTCTGAGAGTCCCTGGCAACCCCTATGCATATCCTGATCATGCAGCTCTACCCTAGCGGGACTTGGGCATGAGCCAAGTCCGGAGATACCCCGCAGCTTCACGTTCCGCAAATGTTCCTCATGACAGGATGGCCTGGCAATATGTTATCCGGATCGATCATAGTCCACCTAGTTCTTCAACAAAGTAATACTCGTTGTGAGCCTGTACGACCCCCCTTTCCGCCTATATCCACTCTTTGCGGTTGTAGAAAGACAAGAGCAGCAACTAGAAGTACTACGAACATCAACGATTTTGCGAGCTTTCCTCTGTTCGGTCAACTGGTCACTGAAATTCAACTGAAATTCCTTGGCTAACTCCTTAAGCGCGGATGACCTAGGCAAGACAGGAAAATTGCGACTTCTTCTTTTGATGCAGTTCTGAAATCGGCCAAGCCTGTCTGAACATCTCTACTGTGTGTAAGATCGTCTGGACAGATAACTTTCCTCAGCTTGTCCTTCCGGGATTTCATTGGCAAATTCTGAGGCACAAACCCCAAAATTCCCGTGTTCGAATGGGAAGGATTGTACATATAGGTGAGTTCTTCGAACGCTCTTCAACTACTTCACGATTTCAATGTACTCCGACCGTCATACATGGATGGATAGTCCAAAGAATCAAGGCTTCAGTCCAAGCTTCAGTCCAACTTCAGTCCCCTACAAAGTGATTAGTACCCACATAAGGCTGCTGGTATCGGTGTCACTTCGAATAGTAATGATGTAAATTGTGGACTTGAATCTAAATGGATAACAGCATTTCTGCGCAATCGGACAATTTTGTGGCACACCGTGACAGCAAAGATATCAACGGTGAAGAGATCCCTCTATAGAGACCGAGGAGGCCGGTCCGCGCAGCGGTCACGTGACTTTCTCAGGGGCGGATAATGCTGGAATCGTACGATCGGTTGTGCCACTTTCACTCAGCTTGCCTCATCATCTCCTCTCACATTAGAAGGGCTTCTCGTCGCCTGCCGCGATGCCCAAAGTACCCTCGACGTCTCCCACAACTGGCAATCCCACCTCTTCCTCCTTCATTCACACAACGGCATGCAACTTTGTAGACAGTTCTGGCCGCACATTACTTTTGCGTGGTGTTAATCTCTCTGGTTCCTCGAAAGCCCCTGTTGATCAACCCTCATACATTTTGGACGGTTTCTGGGAGAATGGCGAGGCTGGAAACGAAAACTTCATTGGACAACCCCTCAACATTGATGACGGGTCGGCGGATGTTCATTTGACACGTTTGCGAGGATGGGGTTTCAATATGCTCCGCTTCCCTGTTACCTGGGAAGCTCTTGAACATTCAGGACCGTAAGTGAACATCCTCATCTAATAACTTGAGCTCGATATTTTGTAGGGGGAAATATGATTATGAATTTATAGACTATATCATTCGTGTCTTGCGTAAATGCAAGGCATATGGCTTCAAGGTTTACATGGACCCACACCAAGATATTGTGAGTCGAACCTATATTCCGACATCTCATTGTACAGTGTTTTCGGAGTGGCTATGGATATCGTCTCAGCCAGGCTTCTAGACTTTCATTTCCGTCACTCTCCTATACCTTCGGTCAAGTCCTAGCAGGACCTGATTGAGACGGAGGTGACCGTCTGCAGTCTTTCTCATTCATTTAACTTTCTTTTTCCACGAAGCAACGGGGGGCGCTAGTTGTCATAGTTCCCAACACCACGCTGGCCCCCTTGTTTCGTTATTCTAAAATTGTCCCTCCTTTTCAATCTATCTCTGACAACTTTCTTGTAGTGGTCACGTTTTTCTGGAGGATCAGGCGCTCCTTTCTGGACACTCACAGCATGTGGCATCGACCCACGTAATCTCACCGCTACCCAATCCGCCATAATTCACTGTGAATACCCTCTTGCACATATTGCTGACCCCGCTACCCTTCCAGCTATGATCTGGTCAACCAATTACGGACGTCTACTCTCTCAGACTCTTTTCACCCTCTTTTTTGCCGGGCGTGATTTTGCCCCTCACTGTGTCATTGATGATATGAACATTCAAGACTACTTGCAGCAACACTACATCGAGGCCTTTGGTGTCCTTGCAGACAGGATACGTGATGCAGGGGACCTCCTTGACGATTGCGTGATTGGTTGGGACAGCCTTAACGAGCCGTTTGAGGGTCTCTGTGGGTGGGATAGCCTCTCTTCAACGCCAAAAAGCCAGGGCTCGACGCTCAAAAAGGGCTCGTATCCTACACCCGCGCAGTCCTTGCGGCTTGGTATGGGCCAAGCACAAACCGTGGAGAACTGGACTTTCGGCGCGTTCGGACCCTCTCGCGACGGGTCAGTGACTATTGACCCCAAAGGTATCAAAATATGGGCGGAGCCGTCGATCGAGACAGAAGCTGGTGTCCACGAGCGCTGGGGCTGGAAGCGCGATGTTTCGCAATGGAAGCTTGGATCGTGTCTCTGGGCACAGCACGGCGTATGGGATATCGAGACGGGCTTTATACTCAGAGAAGATTACTTCCGATATGTTCCTTCGACCGGTGAGCCCGTAGAGTTCATAACTGATTATTGGCGGCCGCATTTTCTACGGTTCGCTTCACGAATCCGACGTGGGCATCCAGAAGCGATACTCTTCGTGCAGCCACCTGTGTTCGCACCCCCACCGAAGTTGGATGCGGATGACGTGCTCAAAGGTCGTGCTGCTTATTCGCCACATTATTATGATGGGCTCACACTCATCACACGGCACTGGAACTGGTTTAACGCGGACGCGCTCGGTTTACTTCGGGGGCGGTACTCAAATACATTGCAGGCGGTGAAGATTGGAGAAAATGCGATCCGTAAGTCGTTGCAAGAGCAGCTGGGCATGCTCAAGAGTGACGCTACGATTCTCGGTTCATACCCCACCGTCATTGGGGAGATTGGAACACCGTTTGATATGGATGGGAAGCGGTCATATGGATGGACGGATAAAGGGCGGTACAAAGGCGATTACTCGCGACAAGAGAAGGCTCTGGACGCCAGTTTGAATGGAGGGGATGGGTCGAATGGGCTTAATTGGACGGTATGGACCTACTGTGCGCACCACACGCATGATTGGGGCGATGGGTGGAATATGGAGGATCTTAGTCTTTGGAGTGCAGATGATCTTCCAGAGGAGGACGAGGCGCATCAGGAGGCGAGTTTCGAGAACACACCCATCGGTTTCGACGACGCCCCGGCGCTATATGACTCAACCGTGGGCGGGAGCCGGGCAATGCTCCTGCGTAACCATAGCAAGATGAGTATTGTCAACCAACCACCGCATATGTCCGATCAGTCTAGCTTCGCCACCATAAACGCCACCGCTACATCCTCGCTCACACTCGCCACGCAGAGGTCAATGTCCATCCCGGAGAAACACGGAGCATTACAGAGGCAGTCATGTGTGGAGGATTGGGCCTCAGACCCTTATGGATTTCTCACATCTGGTGCAAGAGCGGTTCGTGCATTTTGTCGTCCCTGGCCGACAAAGATCGTGGGTACGCCTAAAGACATGAAGTTTGATATCCAGAAGGCGTACTTTAAACTTGTTGTGCGTGTTACCGAGGAGGATACGGTGGTCATGGATGAGATGGATAAGGATGGGGAGAGCGACGGGGAGAAAAGCCGTACGAAGGCGACGGAGATCTTTGTGCCACTCGTCCACTTTGGTGCTGAGAATGTTGTGCGGCTACGTACAGGAAAAGGTGGAACTGAGTTTGGTTTGACTGAGAGTGGGGAAGAGACGAATGGGTCGATGATGTCGAGTGGGAGCAGCGCGGTTGGATCGCAGTGGGCTTCGTCCGTCGATCTCCCTACTTCTGTCTCATCTGGCCTGGACACCCTTGCAAAAGATAGGGAGACCGATCTCATAGAGAAGCGAACGCTTTTGGATGTGTCAGTGACAGTGAGCGGGGGCAGATGGGAGGTGGAGGGGCAGACATTGAGATGGTGGTATGATGTTCCGAAGGCTGAGGAGGGAGAGAAGGAGTACACGATTGAGATCAAACGAAAGGCAGGTGTGATTAGACCCGCTCAGGTTGCGAGGGGCCGGCGGAGGAAGAGAACCTGGTGTGAGCGGCTCTGTGATGAGCAGTGTTGCATTATGTGATAATCTTGGCACGTTTCTTTTTCTCTACTCTCATTTATTTATGGTTTTACGACTTGTCCCGGCATCGCACGCTGTATTTATATGTTATCTGGCACGTACGCACTACTGATCCCATCCGTTTTCTCATAATATTCTTGTACTATAGTGTATTAGATGCGAAAAACACGATTGAAGTTGAAGTTGTATAATTAGGAGGCTCTATTATGAGGCAGATGGTGAAGTAGGTGAAGAGTCTGTTTGAGAGGAGCTGGGGGTATCTGGTGAGTCTATTGGGGTATGCTGCGACGATGTGTCGATGGATGACGGATTTAGTTGTATACGGGGTAGTTGTAGCGGCGTCTCCTCGAACTCAGCCCAACCGCCACGCAACCCGATTTCTACAACTCTTTGTAGAATTCGCGATAGTTCATCGTTTCTAATAAAGTATATTTAGCATCGTGGTTCTGTAAAACGCTGGGAGGCACACACCTTTGCCTTTGATACTGCATTTCATCCTCCCATCGCGTTTCAAGCTCACTCACACGCGTTGTGAGCTCCGTGACCTTGGTCCCTAATGAGTCGAGTTGGTCGTCAACGTCGTCACGACGCCTGGACTGCTTCTGTGAGGACCGCCATGCTTCCCCAATGATCAGTGCGGCAGCTACGCTGAAGAGGAAACCTTCCGCCAGTGCATTAGCACCGTTTTCTATCGCCCTTAAAATGCAGAGTCTCAACAAAGAATTTTGACCTGATGAACGCGTTACACACCGTGTTTCCGAGAGTGGTCTGATGTGCTTGGCAGGTTCCCCCATGATATTCGTGCGCAGCTTTACCTCTGTACGGTATAGTCGCTGGGCAAGGCTCACACAGATATTACGGAAAGTTTCGTGTCTATGATAAGTTGGTGATTAAGAGTCAAAAGATGTTTTCAAGGAACATACTGTGTCGCTTGAGCTTTGAGCTGCGCGCTGATAGGTTTCGCGATAGTCTGTATAACAATTTCTATCAGTTTGTACTTGAAGAACATGTTAACAGTTACTTACACGTATGACTAGCGTGGCTAACTTGACTGAGGCCATAGTCAATGGCGATGGGACGGTACGTTGGAGATAGTAAAAGAGTCGTGACTCCGGCAAATGATCGGCTTTCGGCATGGTGTTTGCGTGGCTTGCAGGCGATCAAATTTCAAATATTGTGATTTTGAGTCTTGACAAACTTCCTCACTGCTCACTTGGGCCTCGCTTCGACGTTCACGAATAAAACGGACAATGTGTTCTGACCTTTGAATCGCGTGTCAGAAGACCACCAAGACAATCAAGATTCTTCAAGATCAGTATTTGACGATTAGAAAGGATGTGCATCCTCATGTGCATCCTCATGTGCATCCTCATGTGCATCAAGAGCCACCTCGTCGAGCAAAGAAGTCACAACTTTCTCATTGGCTCTAAAACGGTCAATTGATGTCGAGGAATAACGAGGAATAGCTACTGTCTTAAGATTCCAGTAAGCACCGTCTTGACAAGTTAAACTTAAAACTCACTGATATTCACCAATATTCCTTTCTACCTTGTCGTGATAGAACTTTCCATCTGTGTCTATGTGAACAAACATCCTTCCAAGTTCCAAGATCTGTCCATCTCACGTGTCCCTTGTTATTGGCATCAATAACGCTCAAGACTCATCTTTTTATAACTCGACGATCTTGGTTCAATCATGATGTGATCTTTCTTGAACCGAAAGCCTAAGGGCATGAAAAGTCCGACCGCCTGTGGACGGTTTATTTTTGTCACTACAACTCAGATTTACACTGGGGGCGTGGACATATCAATGATTGAATGTCACCGACTGATGTCACTGACTACAATCTCAATTGACGTTATGTCCATATTGACATATTCTTCAAAGAACTCTGTGGACTGTTTACCCTATCCCTTAGTTTCAATATATGTGCATCGTATAACCAAACTCTGAAGAGCAGACGTCGACAGGGCAGAATTCATCAAGCATCTCGAAACATCATTTATCGCGCACGAGAATAACTCTTATCTGCCATACCTTGGAAACGAATCTTTCATGCTCTAGCCGGGATGGTGCGCGCTCTGTTTGCGTCAGATTCTAGCGAGACTTCGCATCTCTCGCCCACGATGTCTGTTAGCCTGAACGGACGTTAACATCTCTACTCTTCTGAACATATGACGGGCGGTGTTACGACTCGCCCGTTAACTGCTATTGCACAATTCAATGACGTTCAATCTGTCCTCTGATGACCTTCGAGCGACGCGGGACGTCAAGTCTGCGCTAATCCGATATGTTTTTGGAACTCGCTCCATTTGGAATTACAAGCTAAGTTCAATGTTGTACAGCGTAAGTTCCTTCGTATTTGGAAGGTCTTTTGCATCTCTGCCTGGAGAATGCGGATATCAAATGTCGTGAATATTAAGACTAGTCAAATACAGGTCCGTCATTGTTCAGTATGTTAATGCAAGTTCTTACTACTGATCGTTCTTTTCTTGTATCGTCTGGTAAAAGATCGTTCGCGCTCAGTGTCGTCTTCGATCTCAGATGCGAGTATTTTTGCTTAACATGGCAGCTGCTTCATTTTGGTTGTGAATCTGTGATAGCCCGGCCAAGATTACGGGCGCCCTCATGTGGCGTCATTCTGCCATGTGACTATATACCCTAGCGATGTTTAGTGAACTCGAGTGGATTCTAGATCTTGCAGTGTGGATGGGCGCCCAAAGACTAGTTTTTTGATTGCGGCGCTGCTACTGTCATTCATTCTGTCCTACAACGGATTAACGTTGAGCGACATGCGACATTGATCCTGACACCCATCAAAATATTCTGGTGTTCCTAATAGCAACAGGCAGTGTGTGCAAAATGTATAAAAGGTCCCTGTATCGTCCAGAAGTTCATCATCCCACTACTTGAGCTCTTTTTGATTCCTACTATCTTACATACGCTCAACACAATATGCCTAAGCCTGCTCCCTTCGTGCCTAAGCCCGCCATCGAGAAACTTCCTCTCGCGGTGCGCAAAGATCGTGAGTTATCTCGTTTCAACTTGTAGACACAATGACTGACAATCGGGACACAGTCCGTGACAGATACGAGTCGGAAGTGGAAGGCTTGGAGGCAACTATTTCTGAGCTCCTTGGAACTCAATTCCATCTCAAAATCAACGCAAACGAAGTCTGGGCTTACAATCCTCCCGACTCCAGCTACTCCGCTGGACGAGTGCTTAAGGCGTAAGTTCAGAGGCTTCTTTCTATCCTATGTGTCTCGAGGCAGAAAATTCCCACAGATACGTCGAGGGTTTCATTGATGCACTCAAATGGTATCTTGACAAATTTGGTGATGAGGCAAAGGTCCACTTCAACGAGGCCGTAACCCAATCTGAGCTTTCCCTCAATGTTAACGAGCTTGGTGACAAGGTAAATGAGCATCATATCATTCAGTAGGTAAGCTCTCACCAACCCACTCGACAGGCTGAAACCATTTCCGCCGATGTCAAGGACGGTGTCTTCCGCATCCTTTTCCACCACGCCAAGTTAGCTTATAACCAAGATCAACTCCGTGATCACCTCTTGAAGGCCATTGAAGATGTCCCTCGCGCCGGATTCTCGATCGTCGCCAAAAGTTCTATCGAGAAGCACTTTGACTCTGAGATCGAAGATTTGACCACTGTCATCGGTGAAATCCTTGCTCTTCCCGATGTTGTCCTCGATCCCAACTTCGAGGCCAACTACGAGGCACTCAGCGCCTCCAAAAAGACCGATACAGACTGGCATCGAAACTTTGGAAAGGCAACAATCTCCTATTTTAGGTCAGTTTCCTGCTACGACTGATCTCTCGTTCACTTAACATCACTATTGATATAACAGCGAAGGCTTGAAATACCAATTGGAACGTCAAGGCTTTCAAGGCGACGACATGCTCCAGGAAGGGCTCCAAGAGCTTGTTACGACCAAGACATTCCAGGTTCGCGTCGTTAACAAGACGAAAAATAACGCTACCATCGAGACTGTTCTCGAGAACGGCACAGTTTACATCCAGGTCAGTAGAGTTTTCATTCTCTAGTTCTCATCTAAACCCATGTTGTCAGATGACTCCAGAGAAATGGTGGTACAACTCCTCCGATGCAGGTTCTGGCCTGGTTGATTTGCTCTAAGGTTTTTCTGTGGTCTAAGTACAGATATATTATGGATTACAATGATTTGCCATTACAAACTTTATTGTCAATATACAATTGTTCATAGAGTGTTAGCTCCCCTTTCGGAGTCATACAGAGTGGTCAATCATCTTCCGGAAAGCAGCGTTTTAGATGTTCCGAATTAATACTAGTAAATCCATATTCAAAGGCTCGTTAGTAGGGGTCTACTCATCTGCTCACAGATCGAACGTTGACAGGCTGGCAGTAATCCACATGATCCAGAGACCAAAGATATATATATATGAGGAATTATTGCGAGTACTTTCGCCCTTTGAAAAAGTGTTATTGTCCAAGACCTGATACGTAGGTCACATAGCAATTCAAACTTTTTTGATACTCTCAGAAAACATAAATGGTCATGAGGCGTGGTGTCCCAGGGAAAGCACACATAGCCTCTCGCAACGAACAGGTTGCCTGAATTTAAATCCCACCATGCCGCATAGGATACTGGTAGATCAAATTTATCTCCAGTAAGTGTGGTATTTTTCAGCCAGCGCAAGCTTTCTACTTTAGAAAACCAGGTCACGGTCCTCACTCACGCGTGGTGTTAAAGGTTAGAAGGGAGCAATGTCGAAGAAGTAATCGATTCTATCATGACTGATCTCTTTCGTCCATATCAAAAATATGTTTCTAGCAACGACATCAATTATTAGTCAAGCGGTAATTCTTGGATGACATAGAGCCTTCTGACCAGGTTTATCACAACAGAAATCCTAAGAAGTATGCTAGAGGTCATCTCGCTTCTCGGATAAAGTGAACCACATCTTACATACCATGCAACGCACCTCGATGTCAGTGTACGGCCTCCATGGGATTGAGCTAGGACACCTCAAATCGTAAATGTACGAGTACAATTTTGATGAGCCCACACGATTCACGGATAATATCCCTTCCTGTTTCAACCCATCCGAGAGCTTTGTACATAGCGATGGCAGCTGGTTGAAGGTTTGTCGTCGTCAAGGTTACTGCTGCTACACGGTGGTCTCGAGCATGCGCCAGAAGGGTGAAAATGAGAAGTGAGGCGATACCTCTTCTTCGATGGTACGGAGAGACACTCATTCGGCGCAACTCTCCGTGTACTTCACCGTCTTTTATGCTACAATCTGATTCGATTTCATCATCGGCCGACCACGAATATGGCGAGCAAGAGAGGCCTTACCAAGTCCAACACATCCTACAATTCTTGTACCGCTCTTGTCTCCTGGATCACAGGCGACCCAAAATGCACTTGCACCTGAGGGAACGAGCTCCCCGTCCTTGTCTTGTACAGGAACCATGTGGTAGTGAGATGATATATCCGCGAGGTCTTCCCGAAGGCATTGGTCGTAGTAATCGGTGAATGATCTTGATAAAAAATAGTAGTATCCCAAAAATGATGCAAGCACGACAGCAGAGAGCAGGATGACGGGAAAATAGGAACGGGAAATAATTGGAAGGATTAGTACAGCAAGGGGCACAAGAAGGGACAATCGAGACAAGAAATTGGAAAACAAGCTTTCAAGCGCATCTCGACGCGGGGAACCAGCTAAAAGATATCAAAAATTTGACTCCGAATCGCCTTCATGAAAAAGGAAAATGACGTACGTCCGGTCGACATGGCCGACAAGAACAATTCGCGCACCTGGTCGGAATCAGACATTTGAAAGTATCTGATTTGCACGCGCATGTTCATAGTGTTCAGAATGTAGAAGCTTCGCCCTGACGACAAGCTGGTTGGCTATGTATGTCATACCCGTCGATCGAGGGAGATGATTCAGGTGGTATCGTTCGATCTGTTCGGCATGTAGTAATTCAGAAAGAGATCGAGGTACATCGGAACTTAGAAGAAACATATGGAGATGATGATAATGAATGGTGCGCAAGGCAGACTAAAATATAAGTGCAGGCAAAGAAAGACTTAGATTCAGACTCGGAAAACGATCCCATCAGATAATTCACACGGCTTTTCTGCCCTCAACCAGCTTTTCAGAGTCTTTCATGGCTACAGGGAATGGCTCTTTCCCCACGATAACGATTGATTTGGTGCATAAGCTTGGAATGAATCAAGAGTCTGCCTAACTGTGGCGATGCGTATCCTAGGTTCTGGACCGACTCACAACAAAAGATGTCTTGAGAGGCATGTTACACTCCATCTTATTCCATCGGCTATTTGGGCTCGTCAAACCACAAACTTTTGAGGTTCTGGATGTGACCATGGTGAGTTTACTGACGAATCTTCACAAGGCCTGATCTGATCAATTCTCAGCCTGGCGTTTCAGATCAAGAAATAGAAAAGCTCGTGAACGAGAAAGTTGATGCGTTCTGGAGAGGGATCGAAGGAAGTCTAAGCAGACTTGGCCAGGTACCATTATTCCCTAGCTTAACCCCGTTCTGCGCTCACAATTTGGAAGATAAAAGTCACCTTTTCGGAGAAGCGCCCGAAGAAATCATGGTTTCAGGTGTATATGGGGGAAGAGGAGGTGCCCTGGGAACAGTGGTACGTGGTCCGTGAAACCTACTAGAGATAATCTTCTCACTAGACGCTCAGGATTATCAACGCTGAATTGAGGCAGCCTACAGGAGGTGAGGATGTCCTTGGATCAATTTCCGAACATATTACCTGACGATGTCGATTTCAGATCGGCAAGCCTTCAATGCAAAGCTCGCAGATACGCTATCACAGGCTGTATCCATGATACTCAGCCATACCTCGTCAGAGCGGGGCCGTGCGACTGTTCCCCTTATCAGAAACGCTTCAATTTCGCCATTCCCAATTGACATATCTGTAACAGTCGGTGGAACGGAAATGGGATGATGTAGCCTCCAATCATGTCAGTGGTTTTATTGCCTGGGTTGATCGCATTGGGGATTACGCAAGGATCGTGTCTCAACCAATCCACTTGGATAAAGAGGTAATCATTCTGAGGCCTATGTAATCGAGACTAAGTGCGGAGATTCGAGAACAAACTTCTAGTTTTGGTGTTTCATACATGCTTCATTCACTTGGTGCGCATAGTGCAACAGTCACGTTCAATAAACACCTCGGCGCTACTGGATATTGAGTTATGATTTGTTTTTTGGCCGAACTGGAAACTTCAAGATCGAGTGAAAACAAAAATGAAAGAATATATATTGACCGAGACAGGGGTCGAACCTGCAATCTCCTGATGTGATACCAAATCGTAGTCAGACGCGATGCCATTTCGCCACACGGCCTTGTATAAGGTTGGTCACATGGCGTCTCCGATTGCGGACCTTAATGGATTTCGGAAAATTCCGACACTTCCGATCAGAACGTGGTAACTTTACGTCCGAGTCGCTTGGCATTGCGTTTATACGTGTATCTCAGTTCTGGCATGGATGCTTTTGCTTGTATAGTTGCCAATTAACGCGACATAACTCTATCAATGTCTGTGGACTCAGACGACGTCTGTATAAACATTTCAAACGACCCAGACCTCTACTTTCCTGATGGAAACCTTGTAATTCTTACTCGAGACCATGCAGGCAACCATACATACTTTCGCGTCCACCAGTCCATCCTCTCAAAACACTCGAAAGCACTGAGTGACCATATCTTCCCGGACTCATTGCCGTCTGAACGAGAAATCTATGATGGTGTACCCCTTGTTGAGTTCCAGGAAGATCCACGCGACTTGAACATATTCCTAAAATTCCTCTACGAGCCATTGTGAGTGCCCATCCATTCAGACATGTTGACGGACTTCACCTCTGAAAGTGAGCTAACTAGCAATCTATCTAGTGCAGCTCCAATACAAAGAGGAGACCCTGACATAGCCTTCAAGATGTATGGGGCATTGAGGCTTGCTGACAGATTTTCGATTGACCCTCTAAAAGAGACAATCCTTTCCTACATACGCGAGGACTGGCCCCGGACATTGCAAGCCTGGGATGAACGCGAGGCCTTCTATTCAAGACGTCTAAAAAGCTCCCCAGGGTTAACCATAGACGATGTCGCCCCAGAACCCGCTTCCGTCATCCGACTTGCGCGGAGGTTTGAACCACAAATATTGACACTGGCTTTCTACCACCTTTCGCGTCTACCAGTCAACGCGACCTATGGTCAACATACGCAAGCTCCACGCCATGCACGGGGTGTACGTGGATACCTACTTTCCCCAGCGGATCGCGAAAAAGTGGCATTGGGTCGTGAGCGGATGCTACGGTGGATCTCTGACCGCTTGGAGTCATTGGCCCTTGACACGTGGCAGTGTAGAACAGAGGGAGGGTGTCATCCACATATCTACTGGCGCGTCGTGGTCTTGCATCGCTCTATAATGCGTAGTATGGACGTCCTGACTACGCTACGGACGATGAAGAGCCACAAACAGGAGAAAGGAACGAGCGATGTAGTGGAGGACGCGGTGTGCCAGCACTGCAATTCGAGATGGGATACAATACTCCATGAGACGCGTCGCGAATTTTTCGACTCTCTACCCTCTTTCTTCCCTGACTTGTAACTTTTAGATTGAATCTGACTGGACGTTGCACAATCAATATACAGTCTTTCTCCTTCGCAGTGTCGCTGAAGTCGGAATATTGATTATCGTCTCATGCGTTTTGTACTTGGCGGGAGTACACTTCTTCGAACTATGTGCCGCCGTCGAAGATTATCTCCTTCAGCAACAAGGATTACAGAGCTTGTCGATTCTCACTCGATATGTTTCAACTATCGGAACATCTCTGCTGGCCTTTAGCCTTCGAGAAGTTACATTTTGCTACCAACAGCTCCATCACTCCACCAACGCGGCTCGTCATGGGACTGCATACTTCTAAGATGGTCATCTTCTGATAGATGTGTTCCATCGCAGGGGCCTTGTGAATGAGAAAGTACTGCGTATCCAAGTCAACTCGATTGTGAAGCTTAAAGTTTGAACTTCTAGATTCAAACGTTTTCTAGAGCATTGCTTCAGCCTCATGGGCCCCAGATCCTCCACCATAACTGATCTCCTTTTCACTGTTTCCCGATTTGCAACTTAAGACACTCGGACTTGTCGAGTGTCCTACGACCATCGTAAGTCAAACTGGTGCCATCTAAAGCACTGCCAAGTCTGAATTCGCCGCTTCAGTCCTTGATATGCTTGTCAATCGGACCGGAAACTACGTACAACTGCATTGATATTGAAGATCGCTTCGGCTTATGACTGCCGCACGGCTGGCTCTCAAAATGGTACGATGGCTTTATGAAATATTGATTAAAATATCTCCAGAGCCTATTTAGCACTGCCATAAGGAAATATGCCAACAGCGTCAGAATGCAGATGACGGGACCTTGCTGTTCAGACATCGCCTTTCGAGGACCACGTTGTGGTGCAAGTGGGAGGTAAGTTTTTTTTAGGACCTGAACTCGGTGTAGACTTGGAAGTGTCTCTGGCGACTGCAGAAAACTTCCGACTGACAATCATATCGTACTTCCGCTTGAAATTGACTTTTCTTTTCTTTCCGTGTTGCAAGTACCTCTAGACTTCGCTTTACCATCAAGCAGTGGCTTCTCGCACCGAACGAATTGCTTATGCAATATCAATGTGAATCAGAAAGAAGGCATCCACATGGGAACGTCGATAGCGCCCAAACCAATCTGAAGTACTAATACTTGATTTTGGATCTTGTATACTGACGAGTGGGACCCGTGCTGATCGAGGTTCGGGATATTGACGAGCCAGGCAATGACTTTATCAATGACTCACTCCACTGGCGTCCTAGGGATAGTAAGGTAGAAAAAACTTCCAATCTTAGTAGTGTATTGTTCAAAGTTCCTACTGCTCAATCAAAACCATTGTATAGATTTTATATGAAGGGTCCGGCGGTACTTTGTCAAAACTCAAGTGACATCTTCTACCTTAGTAGCAGTGAAGAACAAGCGCCGCACATTCTTCTCCAAGTTTCTCACATATGTCCAACTGACTCGGACAAATCACTATCCCGCGTAATACTTACTGCGGATTGCTCAGGTGTTGTATTCTCACATTGACAGAGGTCCTTCATGATAAAGACAGCGCTCGGCTCGGCTCAGGCTCCTCCGAGATTAATATTGCATTGAGCCGTGAAACACTTTCGACTCATTATGGTTCTATCCAGTTATCGTCTTCGTGTAGGAAATTAGGAATCTCCTTCAACTTGCAAAACGATCCAACCACGATATCCTGCCGTTCCTGCTCTATTTTTGGATTCCCATCAATTGTGGAATAACGAATAAGCGCGAGATAAGCACTGGCGAGCTGCGGACGCAGATACGTACCCCTGACATTATCAGACTATAAATTATCGCCCGTCCATTGATGTTTGGTCCATAGCCTTCGTCATGTCCGCCAGC
>JABAJX010000157.1:0-18090 GCA_018221735.1 Termitomyces sp. K1Aa
GAACAACGTGGTCCCCGCCCGCCTAGCATGATTGCCCGCCACCTGAACGCTCCTGCTGTCCCCAGAGCATCCGCAGCAAGTCCGTATAGTGAGCATGCAGGACACAGCGTCGATCCTTACGGACACTACACTGCCACTGCTGCACAGTATAACATTGGGATGTACGGCGCTGACGGACAAGTTACACGCGATCCCTATGCAGATATCTACGGTGGAAATCCTGGCTCTGGCCAACATGCTCCATACGGCCAGCCTGCGTTCGGTGCCCCGCCCACGCAGTTCCAGTTCCCCCAACGACCGTATAATCAACAAGGATTATATCAAAGCTCTTTTACCCCAGGCGCGCATGCACCTGCACCCTCAGTCAATGCACCCCTCCCCAACCCCTTCTCTAACACTACTCCATCAACTTCTGCTTCTGCCACCCTCGCCGCCGCCCGCTCTGCAGCTCACGTCAACTCTGCGTCTCGCGGTAGCTCCCGCTCCAATAGCGATGCCAGCTCTAATCACGAGGTTCTGCACCGTCGTCTGCCGACGCAGGCCGGCGGCGCACCGCCTGCGTACGAGGAAGACTCGAAGTACGCGAACATCCAACGCGACGTCAAGGTGGCCCCTGGCACTTTGGCCGTTGCGAACGGCGATAACGGCACGTCTGCTTCATCTACATCGGCGAACACAAGCACTCTCAGCGCCCAGCGCCCGACGTCGTCGTATACCGTCTATGACCCCGAGGACGCCTACGGCGGTCTGTGAATATACCCAATGTAAAGGAAGGAAGGTCTTGTGTGGATATGGCGTGCCGTTATGACTCTTAAATCCAATTATCTATTCTTGTAGGGCCGGCAGGCTGCCCTCGCTCCCCTCTGTCGTTGCTTCGGCTTTTTGTGGTCCAATATTCTATGGTCAAGAGTGACTGCACAGGTATAGGTGTCAGGTCCCTACATACTACATTCAACATTCACCACAGTGCACTTTTCTGCTCCTGCGACCCTTCCGGCGGGCAAACGATCCCCAAAATTCGTCGATACCCCTTTCTCTTGACTGGCTTTCTCATTCCCAGTACATATAGTGCGCCCTTAACTGCTGTCACGTTCTTATTTCTACATGTTCCATCACGAGGCAGTTTATATCTTTATTTCTGTTATTTGTTCAACGAACCCTCAACCTAGTTGGCTTTTACCTCTTTGCTAGGGTGATAGTCCAGGATCTCGATATATATGACGTACGGTATACCATCGGGTCGTATGTTTACGTGGGTACTTTTTTGTTCAGACAAATTATAATCTCTGGATGAAAAAGCGTGCGGCTTTAGCGCTACTATATTCTGTTTCAAAATCAGCGTCAGCGTTAGTATGACTCACGACATGAGTGCTCAGAAGTTTAAAAATAGTCGATGACCACTTACGTGTTTGTTCATCCTCATGTTTTCGAGTGCAGTATGTAAGTCAATGAAACGCGAAGAGGGTTACACACGGGTACCTCCTTGACCTCGATGTGAGGCTATGATATTTTTAGGCATCTTGGCTGCCTTTCGACATCAACATACATGCGTCTCAAACTCTTTTGTCCCTATCATCAACAACACCGTGACTCTATTGAAGAATAAGTACTAGTGTTTCGAGCTAGGGATCAACTTGATACACTTGAAGCCTGTCAAGGTCAGATTGAGGCGTCGGTTTCGATTGGTATCAATGATATCGATGGTACATAGACGCGCATGCTCCACACATAATACAAGGTTAAGGTGAGCGGTACCTCGGAGTCGAAGTCCGATGGCATCCTGAAATGAAAGGATATCAAGGCATGTCGCAGGTACCCGTGTCGACTCATGATTTCTTTCAAACTCTAACCGTCAAACACATCACACATCAACAATATCCACTCTCCATCCAAAGACTATTGATTGAGGGAGACAAAAAAAAAAAAATTGTACATGCAACAAGACACTATTAACAGTACAGCCAAGAAAAAGAAGAAACATGGCGCAGGTAACTAGATAAGACAAACAGACACACAGACACAGACGGGGGTGGGGTAAATGGAGTTTAGGTAGATATAGATGGTAAGCAGGAACACAAAGAGAGAAAGAGAGACAAAGAGAGACGGAGAGGGAGCGGGGAAAATAATAATGTTAGAGAGAAACACACGCGCACGCAAGAGGATAGCTAGCAGGCAGAAAGGAGGTAAATGGCGGGCATATATGTGCAACGGGGGATCAGGTCAGTACGGACGGACGTATGCAAGACTGAACAAAGGAGAGGGAGGTGGGAAGGGCAAGCAAGAGGAGGAAGTGGAGGGACGAGCGGACGGACGAACAACAGCAACGCAACGGGAATCTAACAACAACAAAAAAATCAAGATTCGACGAAGAAAAAGGGCAAAGAAAAAGCAAGAAAAAGAAACCAAAACCAAAACCAAGCCCTAGAAAGGGGAGGGGAGGAGACGGTGTTTCGGCCACCTTGTTCCTATTCCTATTCGATTTCCATCCACCAACCATCCGCAACGCGAAAACCAAGAGTCTTTTTATGGTGTGTGGGGTGGGCACGGAAGGGGGGTGTCGGCAAAAAGTCCACGAGAGCGGTTCGGCCACCAGCGGCGGGAGCAGAGCAGAGCAGAGTTACGCGGCGAAAAAAAAAGAAAAGAAAAAGTGTCCTGGTGTGTCCTGTCCGGCGGCTGGCGCTCGAACGATACCTCTTTCGACAGAAGCACTGGCAGTCCAATCCGTCCTCGGAGTGTCCATATCCATCCCACATTCTCCACTTCCTACCACTTCCCATCCCATCCACAACACCTTCCCACACCCCACACCACCACCCCGCACTCACTTCATATCCAACCCCGACATCGCATCATCAGGATTATTAAACCACTGTCCAAAATCCCTCTCAAAATTAATATCCCCAGTCGGCTGCAAAAACCCCGGATCGAACACATCCAGACTCCCCGCGACAGTCTGTATAAAATCCGTCGAGAACAAATCGCCTTCGCCAAGTCCCCCCATCGACGCCGCGCCCCCCATATCGCCAAGCGACGGCGGAGGCGGCGGCGGAGGCGGCGGACCACCCATAGATCCAGGCGCAGGCGTCGCATTCGGATTAGGCACAGGCGTAGACGGGCCGGGAACACCATTCACCACGCCGCCCATATTAGGTGTTTGCGCTGCTGGACCCGGCGGCGGAGGATTCCGAGGTGAACTGTGGTTGACAGGTATATTAGGGTTCTGCATCGGGTTCTTTGCGTTCCCTGGTCCGGGTGGGCCTCCCGGCATCAGCGGAGGTTTCTGGTCCTTTGGAGGCCCGTTCAGCGCTGGTGAAGGTGGTGGTCCCATTGCTTTCTGGCCCATGCGGGGCTGGTTGAATCCTCCAGGTCCAGGCACCGGTCCTGGACCAAGCTGGGGCCCACCACCCATGAACTGCGACGTATCAGCCGACGGCGGAGATCCCGCGTTCATATTTCCCAAACCACCTGGTTGCGGGCCTTTCCCCATCATACCCTGATGACGCATCGCTTGTTCACGCGCTTGCATCTGTTGATTCTGATAAAGGAGCTAATGAACATCTACCAAACAAACTCGACAAAAAAAATAGTCAGACTAACCTGCATATGAGGCGTAATCGATCCTGGCGGGCCCATCTGCGACGGCATACCCCCCGCGCCCGGACCACCCATATGTTGCATACCCTGCATACCCATCGGAGGGTGCGGGACGGGTCCCGGACCCGGTCCAGACCCTGGTCCCATGCCCATCCCAAGATTCATCGGGCCACCCATGGGCGGTTGGCCAGGATGAGGTGGTGCTGGGCCTCCCCCGTTCACATTCATACCCATAGGCCCGCCACCCTGCGGACGTATGGACATCATTACCTGTCCTTGCGGACCGCCCTGAGGATTCATCATCATTTGCCCAGGCTGGGGGTGGTTTTGTGGTGGTTGAGGGTAGTTCATTGGAGGGGGTACAGCGGGCTGTTCCATCGGTGAACGCCGTACACGTTTGTTAGCAGGTGGTGAGGAACCGTTATGTGGGAGAGTTTCGTGCTAGAACGCACGAGGCGTCAGTTGCTTGTTCTATAATAGAAATCGATCGCACCTCTTCTTCTGGAGATGTACTATTCCGCTTGCCTCGTTGAGCTTGTGACTGAGGCTGGGTCCGTTGGTGAGGGTTATTACGATTCTGCATCATCATTGGATTCGAGGGTCCAGCAGCCGCATTTTCAGGTAGTCCAGGCTGTGATTTGCTTCGATAATAAGATAATATCTTGCTCTTTGAAAACGTGTCAGCGTAAAAAAAAAAACTAGTGAAGAAAAGAAGTCACACCTTATCTGGCATAGAGAGGCTCGCGATGTCCCTCGCCTCGATATTCAACTCTTTACAGAGCTGAGCCACAGTCCCCTGGGGCAACGACATGAGTTGATTATTCATAGCATCGGGCATCTGCATCGGGGTCTGGCGGTTAGCCATCGACGGACTCGGATGCATCATCTGTCCCTGACTGGGGGTCGCGGCGCGGCTAGGTGATCGGCCCATATACTGTGTTGGTGGCGGTGCACCCACTCCCGTCGGTGGAGCTTGCGGGTTCATCGGATTCATACCTTGATTCGGGGGAAGCATACCACCGCGATGGTTCAAGTGCGGTAGGTGGGGGGAGGGACCTAGCTGGCCCATCGGCGGCTGGGGATGCTGTTGAGGATGCTGGGGTGGTCCAGGAGGGTTCTGCGGGGAGGCAGCCATGTTGGGGGATGGAAAAGGCCCATTCGGGTTCGGTCCGCGTTGAGGTTGTTGAAGTTGTTGAGGAGGCGGCTGTTGGTTCGGCATTCCGCCGATTGACGAACGTGGGCCACCGGGGATGGGTTGGAAGCTTCCCCCTTGGCCAGAAGGCACTCCTTGGGGTAGACCGGGTTGCGGAATTCCATTAGTCGGGGGCATGTAGCCGGTGGGACCGCCAGGTTGCATGGGACCTGATGGGGGGCCGACACCGTTCGGCATGGGTGCGTTGGGGGGGAAGACCATCATCGGTGGTCGGGTGACGACACCGTTGGGAACTCGGTTCAATGGTGGGGGCTGTTGATGTGGCATCCCAGGCTGGGGCGGTTGGCTGCCTGGCGGTGCTTGGCCTGGAGGAGGGGGCTGCATACGCTGGTTAGCCTGGCGCTGTACGAGCTGGCTTGCTTGATGCTTCGAGGCAGGATTGGCACGATATCACATATATATGCGCGAGTCGACGCACCTGAGTGTAGACCAGAGCTTCCTCTGACCCTTGACCATTAGCTTTCGCAGTAAAAAGTACCCAAAAGACACTCCACCACCTGTGCATATGTGCATGATGAGCAAAGAAGCGAAGAACTGCGAGAAATCAGCGCACTCGAAGAGCAGACCCTGCCTTGCGTTGATCGGTGGATTGGAGTCTGGAGAAATCTCAGCCTCGACCATGAGTTCGTGTGCGGTCTTGTGGAAACCACGCTTGGAGCAGTAGTCGTAGATGTAGATATTGAACCTGCTGGGGTGTGAGGAGAGCAGAGAAGAGGAGAGGGAAAACAGACATCTTTTCGCCCTCCCATGAGAGGGCGTGTTCGAGGTGGGGCGTTGTGGGCTGGGCGGGGCCTGGTGGCTGGGCAGAGGCCATGGAGAACGGGAGGGACAGACAGCGTCGCAAGAGGACAGCGCTCCAATTAACAATTCATCGCCGACCCAATCTTCGCCACTTGCCGACTCATCATTCATCATTTATCTCCGAGGCACTACTCCCGCCGTACTAGAGCTATCTGCACATCCCAGCCCCATCCTACATATCCAATCTCCACCACTCGCCGCATCTCCTGCCACTCCCCCTCCAGGTAAATAAAATCCGCAGGAGACACCAGCGACCGCAGCAGCGACCCAATTAAAAACGCAATTAAGCCAACCACGAGGACCGTAGACAGCCCGAATTGTCTTCCCACCGTGGGTACACCAGCCACCTCCACCTCCCCCAGTCCCCCCGGCATCCCATTACTATTACTATTCCCGTCGCCCGTCCCACCCAGCGAGAATCTTCCAAGCCGATTATTGTACGTGTTCAGGAATCCGAGTAATCCTCCTCCCGAACCAGTAACCACGTGCGGAACGCGCGGAATTAATGTCGATGCCGAAGACGCCACCTCCTGCTCATTTCCCTATGTACATAGTCACTCAGCGAAAACAGAGAATAAAACAAAATAAAAAGTTACTCGAAACGGAAACTTACATTGCTGACCGTCTCCTCGCTGCTACTCTCGGCAACAGCCTTGACGTCTGCAGTCACCTGAGACCCGTCACCTGAGCTGCTGCTGGTGCTTGCAGGGTCCAAAAGCTCGTCTGCAAGTCCTACCGGGACTTTGAGTTCTTCAGGTAATGGTTCCGACTCGCTCGGGATCCTAGAGCCATCAACCCACGCACGTCATAGGACATCCCGAAAAACATACCTCGAAAGCACACCCATCTTCGAAACCCTATCATCCACCAACTCATCCCTCCCAAGACAAGTCAACGATTCCTTCTCCCCAAGCACACCCACCTCCTTCCCATCAACCCACACCACCCCCTTCTCTTTTCCCTTTCTCCCCGCATCCCCCCTCGGCCTCACTTCAACCTCCACAACCGCCCCCGCCTCCCTCATATCAACCAACCACGACGGACGCGGCACCGCCCCCCTCATCTCCCCCGTCAACGGATCCCGCACCGCCGACACCTGATACTGCGCCGTCGGCAACGTCAGCCTTATCAAATGCCTCGTCGGACTCTCGCCTTCATTAAGTCCCGACGAATGAAGCGGCGACGAAGGCATCGTATGAATCGTATACCCCAACGGGAGCACACTCTCCTCCGAATCCTCGCCCAACTTCCCCATCTCCCTCAACGGTACAAACTCCCCCTTCCCACCCGTAACCCCCACCCCCCACGCCGTCCTCATCTTGCTCCTCAAAATCACATCGTACCCATCCGGGTACAACTTTGACTCAACCACCACCTCCCCTACCAACAGATCCACAGGCGTACGCACCTCTCCCTTCATCGTAAACGCCGACGACGTCGTACGTCCACGTATATACGACGACGACGAGCTTGGAATCGTCGGGCTCGACGAGGGTGACGGTGACGAGTTCGGCGGGGAAGAAGATAGCGAACGCGCAGGCGGGGGCGGGGGCGGTCGTGATGTCACTACCAGGAGCGCATCAGCGCTCGTACCAGAATTCGAAATCTCCGGTTTGACCAGATCCCTTCCAGCCCGCGGCACTTGCTCCACAACATCTCCACCCGCCGAGTTCGACGACCGACGCGGGAGAATCAAAATCGTCGCGACATACACCTTTTCCTCTTCTCTAAACCTCGTAGAAACCAACACCCTCTCCTCATCCCTCTTCCTCAACTTCCACGCCGTACTCGCTAAATGTCCTTCACTCTTCTTATCCGTAATAACCAACCCCGGAGCCGGCAGACGCGTGACAGGATGTGGCGTGAGTCCCTTAATGTACGCTTCCAAAGCTAAAATAGATCTCGGGAGCGTAGCGTTGATGATCGTGTTCACCGCCGCGGGTATAGATCCTGCATAGTCTACCGCAACGAGACGTGTGCATCGCGTAGAGGGGATGGCGTAATTCTCCTTTGTGTACGGGTCTAGTGTTTCAAGAATCCATGCGTCAATGTACACGCGTCCGATTGGGAGTGTGTAAGAGTTGTACTTTGCCGGTGAGAATTTCGCAGCAGAGTCTGGATTGAACGAGGCAGAGACGCAGAACACTGCGTTCCGGATACCATTCGACTGGTCTGCCACTTCGCCTTGAGAAATATTCCTCCGCGACGTCGAAGTCGTCGCAGCAGCCCGTGCCATCACCGACGCAACGTAGAACCCCCGATCTCGCCACGGGAACCCAGCCTTTGACACAACGAACGATGTCCGCGATTTACCCCCAAACGACTCAAGCGCAAAGCTCGCATCGTATCTATCGTCCCACTTCTTCTGGCAATCCGGCTCCGTAATGACAGCAGCCAACTCCTCGGCAGACACGCCTTCGATGACTTTGAAGCCCTTGTGAACAGGTATAACCGAACAAATCTCGGGAGCGAGCTTCTTGTGGATAGGCAAACCCTTCTCGCTGACCAACTGCCAACCTGTCCCGGGAAAGTTGGCATGTGTCTCCTGCGTCCACCCGAGCGCATCCAATGCATACTGCATAGGTGCCTTGGAAGGAGACGGCCCCGCCGCATTACCCGTCGCAACAGCAGGCGAAATGGCCGCCATCGCCTGCTGCGTCGTCGTCGTTGCCTGATCAACAGCATAATTGAGAAACCTCGTCAACGGACTAGATAGTCGAGGCGCCGACGCCCAAGTATTCGTCCCATTGTTCGCTGTATCCACAGGTATCCCACCGTCACCCTGTATATCTGCATCCCACTCCGCCCTCCTTCGTCGTATGACGCCCATAACGGGTGGCTGATCAAGCGGTATCCGCGGAGGCTTGACGCGTTTCTGTTTCGTGAGCAACTTGATTTCGGACTCTGGGAGCTCCTCGACATCAACGGGCACCTTGGCTCCATTGATCATCACAAGACCTTTCTCCTTGCACGGCGCTCGTCGCACGATAGCAAGTAGTCGGTCATCGTCCACGAACATCGCATCATGTGTCATCGTAATCCACAATCCTCCACCTTCGACGGACAGACGATGCCTCCGTAAGCAAGTGATCGTCTGTGGTGGTGGATCTACGACGATATCCAATGAAGGGGCCCACGTATCAATATCACAGCGCAACTCGCATTCAATGGCAGGAGAAGCTATGGCCAGGTCTTCGTCCGAAGGCGTATTGTTCGCCGCCACTGCTCGTCTGCTCGCAGAAGCCTCGTACTCGACCCGAAAATTCAGACGTTCGTGGTCGTAACGCAACTCATTGGCCTTGGCACCAGCGAGGCGCGTCACAACAGGTGGACCACCACACTTGATGGCGAATTCACCTATTCCAGCCAGGAGGTTGATCATCTGTGTTGGTATAGAGGTCTTGTTAGTCCATCCTTTAGGATCGGATTGTTCAAGCAGGGTGAGCATCGTCGTGTTTGGTGATAGAGCCTCGATGGCCCAGCCTTGGAGGTCGATCTGGGTACGAATAACATTAGGTTCCACGGGAGGGATAGAGGGAAAGAGATTTGGGTCTTCAGCAGAGAAAGAGAATACGTGGATGGCGGTAGGTGATTTGTATACAGTCTTGAGTACGACAGCATCGCGGCCACTAAAGATATACAGAGTCGGAACTTTCTACTGGTAGAATAGGAATAGATACTTACTTGACAGGCCACGCGGGTCTTGTCTTGTAATGCCAGAGTTCGGTGAGCTCACTGACGTCTTCTAATAATACTGCGTCCTCGTGTTGCTTGTCCCAATAGATCTTAGCGCCCGGAGATACAACAGCTCCGTACAAGTCCCAAAGTCCAACGCCTACAAACGTCGCCTCTGCTCGATAGACAACCAGTGTGGGATCAATCGAGTCAAGTTGAGTGATAGCCACTCCACGACCCTCCGTTGCTACAGAACATCAGTACAACTGGATACCAGAGACATTGCCTACTCTCACTTCGTCTCCATTTAGCTTCTGGCTCTTGCAGAAGAGATGAAAAGTAGATGTAATTCCGGCGAACCCTTGACAGAATAGATTTGTCTGCAGCCGGTGTGCGTTCAGTTGATACTGGCCGAACGAGAGTCTGTGCAAAATCGGCGGATACAGAACTGTTCGCCGTGCTCAATGACGATGTTGACTGGAAATCAAAGTCAATTGCGCTTGACATGTCCTGGAGAATCTGCTGTGATATGAAGTAAGACGATGGATCACGATCTTCCACGTCTTGTATTGTCTGAGGTAGTCCATTGAGTCGGAGTCCGCTTGAGGGGCCAGAAATCTCGATCACAGCTCTGACTTTCAGGACAGAGTGGTCGTCAATCAGAGGAGCATGTGTTAACCGAAGAACAATTTGATCTGGCGGGATGGATTGAGATTGAGAGGAAGAGGCAGAGGAACTACTTCGAATGGCATGCGCAGTCCATGGCAACTTTTCAACCTCCTCTGAAGAAGCCTTTGTTGTCAGTCGCACATCCCATCCTTCTGATGAAGGAAGGACACATTCAATAGAACGTGTGAGACGGCGATGTTCACGCAACATGTAGACATCATCCATTCCTTGAACACCATCCTTTGTTGTAATCTCGTCCTCGGGAATGATGACATATTCAATAGTGAGGGCTTCACGATCGACTTGAAACCGTAAACGTTCGATGGTAACACCATTTCCGTAGCCTATTAATTTCGGTACGCGAGTACCGCGTTTCAGGACAGTCTTAAGGAGACCTAAGGTCATGGTAGAGAGCTGTTGTGCTAGATTTGATGAAGTTCCGAATCCCCACATGGATTTGAGGTCATGTTGCCAAAAACAAGTTATGCGTATCTTTCCCGAAGAAAAAGACCTTTTTTTGACTGTATCGTTGACGGGGTTCGAGGCTGGTTGTGGTTGAATGTGCTGGATGCACCATGCGAGTACTGAAAACACATCAGAGAAAGACAATCTTGAGTAATTGAGATACCCACGTGGAATATGCGATCGTACAAAAGGAGGCGAGGGTCGTAGATAGGTGGGCTCATCTGCTGAACGAGGCAGGGATGTCGTGATGTCGATTATGGTCATGGCGTCATGATACGTGCGGGATATTGTTACGGCGTCTCGAGGACTAGATTCAAGTCAGAAATCGTATATGACAAAGTCCTTATCAGTACAAACTTTACCGGCCATCCCAACGTAAAATTCGTCTTTGCGATTCGTGTCGTATTGTCAAATACTTCCAATAGGTGGGCCTCCTCCACTGCAGGGTCCCATTCCTGTCGTAGCTCCGGCGTAGTCAATACAGCTTTCCACGGTTCCAAAGAAACCAACTCGTCGCTGAGAGGAACGTCCAACACTAGTCTATAGATGTCATCGCCAACCTTGCTAGCTTTTCGGTGAACAACTACGTCAGTTAGTTCCGGTATTGACGATGCCTTTGCCTTCCCTTTCTTCGGACTTGAGCTGTCACTATTGTTTGTAACTCGTTTCCACTCATTTGAAGGAGATGTGAGCAGTTGTCGAAAATGTGTTTCTGCGTCTGTCAACGCAGCAGACCACGATTGTCGCAGCCTGTGGTAGGGTAGCTGTAGATGGTGAACAATTGAAAGAAAGAAGTTGAGTACCTGGATCCATCGGACATAGTATCTGTTAGGGTGTGTGGACGTGGCGAGGTAATGATATGTACTGCTTGCTGCCTGTTCTACCTCGGAACCGTTCCACCGTGACCTGCCATGGAACTGAGCGCGCGTTCAGACTCAGTGGAAGCGTGACCCTTCGGACTTTCCTTTTACGGAACTTCAGGGTCGCCTTAAACATGTCATTTGGTCACGGCCGTGATTCCTCTCTTGTTTTCTGATTTTTAACACCATCTGATAGTCCATCGTCTTCCTTGTCTAAACTCATTCAAGTATGCTTTCCTAGAGCCGGTCGTTGGCGAAATTAATGCCTCATTCACCAAATCTGCCTCGTGTATCGCCTCGAGGTCTTGTCATGATATCACCATCATCGATGCACACACATGGGCATCAATGTTACATCCAGGTTTTTGTTCCCAGAATCGATGATTTCGACATCTCGATACGCTCCCCGATCTTTCTTAGATCCCTCACTCTTACATGCCTTCCCTATGTTCACATGCAATCTTCACACCACTTATGGACTCTCCGTTGACATCTTACTATGTACAAGCCATCTACAATGCAGGAAATGGAGTAGTATACTATTTTCATTGTCGTCACCAAGGATAATTATCTATCTAGACCCCTCAAAACGGCTTTTACTGTGGGACAGCCCTCTGATGGACTAAGTTTTCAAACAAGCTTCTGGATCTCAATCGCGCCAAAGAACACGAGAACCCGCTGAATTGACAACCCAAGTTTCGGCAGACTAGCTAGGACCACGCATCGCGAGTAATAATCATGACTGTAAGATAACAACCCAAGCCATCCTCCTTCCACTTTCTTCTGGGAACGAATAAATATTGATAATATTTAAGAGTTGAGTTGACTGTCTGCCCAAATGTAAGCACAAATTTACTTGCGACTCGACTGAAAAGAACTCACTCGACGACAATTTAAGTCGGCTGTTGGCGCGCTCAGGCAACGACACAGTAACCTTCAGCGCCGTTGCCATTACCAGGATCCTCCTGGTTGACGGGGAGATCCTCCTTGGCGAAAACGACGCAATAGCCTTCAGCGCCGTTGCCGTTACCGGGATCTTCCTGGTTGACAGGCTTGGAGTCGGCGGGTTTAGAAGAGATGTTGAGAGCGACGAAAGAATCCATTGGAGATGATGTAGTAGGCTGAGAGCTGTACTGGGGACTCTGAGGCTCTGACGAGAGGGTTTTTATACCCTCGATACAAGGCACGGCTGAGAGGAGGGCGGCCATGCATTGGCCAGGCTCGCTCATGTGCGGATGCCGTGCCAGCGCTGGTCTATTGTTCATGGGGCGCAAACAAGATCGGCATTGATATCAATGTCGCCTCCGCAGACAATGAGAGAGAGGCGGGATTCACCCAAAGAGGGAGTGCTAATTGTTCTTGAATATTGAGCCACAAGATCGTTGATGTATCCTCTTTTTCAGGGCGGTCGTGCTTGATCAAAATTGTCTAGTCTAACAATTCGGTCCCTTTGCGAGATACACTCTGAATTTCTGGATGAGAGTCGATAATTTTGCCTGGTTAGTAGACTGGCTGTTCACGACCATGCTACATAGCGTATGAATTTCAAGCAAGGCTAACGAAGGCATATCTCCAACAGTAACGATAATGATTGTCGCCACTTTATAGCCAACTAACAGATTTTTGTTCAGGCATCCGGGCCCGAAATTGATGAAATGTTTGAGTTCAGGCTGCCCACCCAGCCTAAGTGGCGCAAGAGCTAATCTCAAGTCAAGTCACTCTATGGGTCCAGATTTCCAATGGTCGACAAGCGTCTGGGTCTCAATTGCACACAAAGAACACAAAACCCGCTGAACAGATAATCCAAGCTTCGGCAGACTACCTATCCAGACATAGACAACCATTCCACCAATGGATCACCAGGCAGTGTGAGGAATAATCATGACCGTAATATAATAACCCAAGCCATCCTCCTTCCACTTCCTTCCGAACAAATAAATATTTATAATATTTAAGAGTTGAGATGACTGTCTGATCAAATGTAAGCACAAATTTACTTGCGACTCGACTGAAAAGAACTCACTCGACGACAATTTAAGTCGGCTGTTGGCGCGCTCAGGCAACGACACAGTAACCTTCAGCGCCGTTGCCATTACCAGGATCCTCCTGGTTGACGGGGAGATCCTCCTTGGCGAAGACGACGCAATAGCCTTCAGCGCCGTTGCCGTTACCAGGGTCTTCCTGGTTGACGGGCTTGGAGTCGGCGGGTTTAGAAGAGATGTTGAGAGCGACGAAAGAATCCATTGGATATGCTGTAGTAGGCTGAGCTGTACTGGGGACTCTGAGGCTCTGACGAGAGGGTTTTTATACCTAGATACAAGGCACAGCTGAGGGGAGGGCGGCCATGTATTGGCCAAGCTCGCTCGTGTGCAGATGCTGGGGCCAGCGCTGGTCTATTGTTGTTCATGGAACCCAAACAAGATCGGCAGTGAAATCAATTTCGCCTGCGCAGACAATGAAAGAGGCGGGATTCGCCCAAAAAAGGGAAGAGTTAATTGGTCTTGAGCCACAAGATCGTTGATGTATCTTACTTTTCAGGGCGGTCGCACTTGATCAACTTGAAAGTTGTCTAATCGTGTCGTCAACATTTTTTTCTATCCAACACAGGGCAGCTTCTAACTGGATAGAGTTCGAAATCGAGAGGTCTGACAGTATGTATAATGTCACTGTAATGAAAAGCAAACAATTCGCCACGACATGTCTATCCGAATCCTATTGTTGAAAAGTGTCAAGTGTTCTCAGCACAAATCAGATCCTACCAGTATATTGAGACAAGTGTGGCATTGAGCTAAGGGGAGAATGCGGACAATATTTCAATTCTACTCCTTTTCAAGCTCTGCAATTCGCTCATCAATGAGCTTGAGGAGAGTATTCATACCCAGTAAAACTCCTTCGTCGGGTCCTTTCCCAGGGGTCAAACGAGTATGAGCGAAATCAATCAGCTTCACCGCATAAGCCGGCCCAATGCGCTTGGAACCATCCTCTTCGTCTTCATCATCATCATCATCATCATCATCATCATCATCATCCTCAAGCCGTTGCAGCGCCTCTTTAGCGCGTGTCCAATCCGCTTCATACACAATCAAAAGACTTCCCCCGACCATACGTATCTCCAGTGCAGAATAAACGTCCTTTATCTCTGCAATGTCATCCCGTAACCCGTGTAGAATGGGCAAAAGAGTCTCCACAGGGAGACCACTTGATAATATTCTCGAATCTTCCCCACATTCCTGTGCGATGGGTGACCCGACTGGGAAGAACCGAGAAATTCCATCGGGAAGATCTGCAGGTTTGATGGACTTTCCATAGTCTTTTGGCGTATTAACGGCCAGATTAGTGACGTTATCAAATACCTGTTGAGAAAACCCCTTATCAGATATGATGTTATGGATGTGTATGCGGCCTCAGACTTACCTGAAATCCTGTCAATCTTATTCCTGTCTCAAGAGATGTAGTGTTCTTTGCGGTGTAAATCATTCGCTCGACCTTCTCGGGGGATGCTGTCTCATCGTGGAGTACGGTACCGAGTTTCACATCAAGAATGTTGGGCTTAAGGAAGGGGTGGGATATATTTTCTAGAACAATAGACTGTGTTTACGGTGGAATGGGAAGGAGTTCACAAGACAGCGGTAGCAGATTTAGTGCGCACATCACCGAGAATATGGAAATAAACTCATCTTTGTCCGGCGCATTACTAGGTATTACGCTGATGTTTCCTTCTACAACGGACTTCTTTTCGTCTAGTTCGCCTTCCAGTTTCAATGTTCCGATAAAATTGGGTATGAATGGTCGCAAGGCCTCGAAATCTGAATTCTGTTGGAGTGTCTGATAGAACTGGAGTTCCAGTGGAAGTGCTGGCTTGATTATAAGCGACCCATCTTCTGTTGCGAGAACGCCCGCGTGCCCGCCAACCTGGGATGAAAGGGGTTTATGCGCTGGTGTTGAGGATGTCATCGCCAAGGATGTGGTGGTATAATGACAGAAAGTAATCAATAAACGCGTTAGATCAATATCAATTGATTCAATCAACCAAAGATATCTAATCAGAGTCGCCTCGCCCTTTCCGAACCGCGATGGCTCTGAACTTGAACCACGATTTGAACACGTATCTCACTGTCACACTTTCTTCCAGCTCGCCCTTTTTCGGCGAACCTGCACAACTCGCGATGGTACACCCTGCTGTCGCACATGTCGGGCAAGTTGGTCAGATGGAGGATGTCCAGATCTTCAGCGTCCCGAGGTTGGAGTGGGAGAGCGTCAGCAAAGATGTTCTAGACAAGCTGAGCAAGGCCGATGGTGTTGGAAGAATTGATGTGCAGAAATTGGAGGTGCGCTCGAAACGGAGTGGCGATGAGCTGTAGTTTCGAACGACGTTACACAAACATTATACACTACACTGCGTTTGTGCATATCATTACCGGTTACTATCTGACTAGGCTCATCTCAACTGACAGCTCTAGGATTTGCTTTCGTCACTCTTTCTCATTGCTTTTGTTTCTGGCACTTTTTGGAAGCTCTTATGACAAGTAGGGGCTCTATTCGGCACGGATCACACCTGTTCATCACAAGAAAAAGACATCACAGTATGTACAGTGACACTGCTAATCCACATGTCGATACCCTCAGTTTTATTTACAATCACAGTTGAAAATAGCAAAATCTCGCAACCTACAATGTCTGTTTGAGATGATATGCAATGAGATCGCTAAATCAACTCGATTGGCTCATATCAATTTGAATGCTGTACTAATGGAAGAACCAGAAGATTAGTCCGTCATCTACATAGAACTTTTGAATTTCCAAAATCGACAGGACCAATTAATATTGCCACCGATATAAGTACCTCGAACCATTTTTCAATTGGGTTATGAAATCTGACCATACTATCTGTGTATAGATCAGTTTAGCACTTCGCAACAATGACTCGGATTGAGAAACAGGGGCATCAAATGTATCGTCTCCTCGTCTCTTGAAAGCTGGCTTGTGGAATATATTACCGAACGGCTGAATTCAGTGGGGTAGTAAAGGGTACAAGTTTCGGAAACATACTCTTGATTCCCACTGGCAGGCAACTTCTTGGACCCATTGAAGAAGGCAATAGTTTGCCATCTCTCCGAAGCGAAGGCTCGGGAATCGGCGAGGAGTCAAGTTTCGTGCAGCGGCCGGCCGGTCACAATACGAGAGAGTGGTGATATGCTCTGATATTCCACCTTTGGATTGAGAAACTTTGGTGATAATTCAACTTGAATTCAACAGGACAATTTGTTAAAGGTAGCATACTACCCGGACACTAATACATACAAACACGTTCACGTCTACTGATAGTTTACATTGTATTGCCTACAATGAGCAATGTCAAATTGGTAAGGGATTCATTTTACCTGATTCTACCTGTGTGGCTGACCTTTCCCAGTGCCTCAGAAAGATACAGGCCGACTATACTGAGCTTCATAATTTGTATCAAGAACTTGAGAAAGTGAACAAGGAACTTTGGCAAGAAATCAACATTTCTAAAGCCACCACCACCACCACTGCTTCAGACAAACTGCAGCCTTCATGTACCTCACTTGAAGAAATCATTGAGACTGCAAAACCCATCTTGGCCTGGCTTGAGGCGGCTCCGGCTCATCAAACACCTGGGCCGAGCCCAAGCCCCCAATGACGGCCTGGCTCCGGCTTGGCTTGGCCCAGGCCGCGGCTTTTGGCAGGCAGGATGGTTTAAAATATATCAATGTTTTTTTCAGGTCAGGAATGATCAGAATTGAGATTTATGTATATGAAAATGCTTACTGGATGTCCATCCCATTGGCAGCATGACTAAGCATAAAGCGCCAAAGGGAGTCTGAAAAGTGGTTAAATCATGAGACGCAGGATCAATAACTCGCTCATCATATCCGACATAAAGATCAAAGGTGGCACCACAGATGCAACCAGCAAACAATTCAGCAATGTGGTCAGGAAAGGGCGGTACACCTGAATGACAGATGGTGACACAATTAAGGGGTTCTAAGCTGTGGACAACACATAGCTTTCTGTTCTTTTTCAATACACAAAACCATCGGGAGCGATATGACAACTTAGAAGGTTTATAGACACTGGCTTTGATCTTTTCTCAAATAATCTCGCAAAACTTGTTCTGTAAGCCTGGCGGTATTGGTCTGTTATGCTCAACCCATGGTACATGTGGGATGGTTGGTATTTTAACTGGTGGAAAGAAGTCTTTGCGGAAGCTACTGCATTTGGTACTGTCCCAAGTGAAGGCCTGATTCTGTTTAGCAACAAGATCGGTCAGCACTCAGAGCTCATCAGAAGTCAGAAAACTGGTATCATGATCCTTTCCAAATTTTTCCTTTCTCTCTTTGGTGAATTGGCCAGTTGGGGCAAATGGTGGGAGATTAGGGTCAAGAGTTGGTAAGTCGGCAAGCAGTTCTCTGGTGATCTTTTGCTCAATTTGAAAGTCTTCTGTTATGTTACCAGTGACTGGTTTTGGTTTCATTGCAACCGGTTTGTACTTCTTCTTTTCCTGTACTCTTTTTTGTTTTGGTTTGTCAGAAATCAAGGTTTCTAGTGGTGGGTCAAGATTGAAAGATGCGGTGTTGGGGTTGTAGATATAGGTAGGAGTTTGTAACGTAATATAATCAGCAAAAATGTCTTGTTCAAGATGAGGGGTGGCAATAGTAAGTACAATATCTATATCACAATGCAGGCAACAATTTTGTTTTGCTAGTTCAAGAAGGAATTTGTCCATAACTAAATAGCTTTTGGTAGGTACAAGATTGTGGAAAAGTTGAGAAGCGGTGATGAGACCTCTAC